>JAQZBX010106119.1:0-10781 GCA_029593785.1 Cabassous unicinctus
TTTTTTTCAGTTCCAGAGGTTTTGACATGTTATGTCCTCATTTTCATATATCTCAAGATCTTTGCAGAATAGTCTTGCAATTTCTTCTTTGACCCGCTGATTATTTGAGTGTACTTTTTGAACTCCACATATTTATGAATTTTCCCCTTTTCTGTCCATTAATGCTTTCCAGCTTCATTCTGTTATGAGCAGAAAAAGTATTTTCTATAATTTTCAAACTCTTTCAATTTACTGAGACTTGTCTTGTGACCCAACATATGGTCTATCTGGGAGAATGATCCATGAGTGCTTGTAAAGAATGTATATCATGCTGTTTTGGGGTGCAATGCTTTATAGATTTCTGATAGACCTAGTTAATTTACCATATTATTCATGATCTCTCTTTCTTCATTTATGCTCTCTGCAGATGTTCTATCCAATACTGAGAGTAGTGTATTGAAATTTCCAACTATTATTGTAGAGACATCTGTTTCTCCTCTCTGTTTTGCCACCGTGTGTCTCATGTATCTTGGGGCACTCAGTTTAGGTGCCTAAATGTTTAGTATAGTTTCTTCTTCTTGGTGAATTGCCTGTTTTATTAATATACAATGTTCTTCTCCACCAACCACTGTGCATTTAAAATCTATTTTGTCCAATATTAGTATCACTACTCTAGTACATTTTTTTTTTTTTTTGGTTAATATTGTCATGGAATATCGTTTTCCACATTTTAACTTTTAACCTAGTTGTGTCCTTATGTCTGAGGTGAGATTCTTGTAGATAACATATAGGTGGCTTAAATTTTTCAATCCAATCTATCAGTGTATGTCTTTTTTGGAGAGTTCAAGCCATTAGCATTCAGTGTGATATTTTAAAGCCATTACTTCATCCATTTTGTCCTTTTATCTTGTCATATCATACTTTTGTCTGTGTTTTTACCCTTTAATTTACCCTTCCTAATAATCTTCATTTCTACACTCTTCTCCAAGTCTCTTGCCCTTCTTTTTCCTTTCAGGCTGCCTCACTCCTTTTAGTAGATTTTGTCATTCTGGTCTTTTGGTAACATCAGTTTTTGTCTGTGAACACTTTGAACTCACCGTCATTTTTGAAGGACAGCTTTGATGGATACAGATTTCTTGGTCAGCAGTTTTTCTCTTTCAGTTCCTTAAATGCACCATACCACTTTCTTCTCACCTCCATAGTTTCTTATGATCACTTAATCTAATTGAGTTTCCCTTGCAAGTGATGCTTTTCTTTTCTTGCTTTCAGAATCTTCTCTTACATTTATCTTCTCTGATATTTGTCATTATGAATACTAGGTGTCTCAGGATAAGTCTATTCAGATTTATTCTGTTTTAAGTGCATTGTCCTTGGATATTGATATTTTTTCTGTCTTTCATAAGGGTGGAGAAGTTTTTATTCGTTATTTCCTCAAATATTCTTTCTGCTCCTTTTCCATTCTCTTCTTCTGGGACACTGATTATGTGTATGTTTGTGCATTTCTTGTCATTCAATTCCCTGCACCACTTTTCCGTTCTCTTTTTCTGTTCTCTTGTCTTTTCCAGTTCAGATGTTCTACCTTCAAAATCAGTAATCTGTCTTCAAATCTGCTCTTATGTGCCTCTAATGTATTTTTAATCTTGTCCATCATGTCTTTCATTCCCCTTAAGTGCTGCTACTATCTTTGCAGGCTTTCAAATTATTCTTTATGCTCACCCATTGTCTTCTTAATTTCCGTTATCTTTTTAGTCATATGTTCTTTCAATTCTTTGAATTGACTTAGGAGAGTTGTATGATTATCACTAATTGTCTTAAATCCTATTTCTCTTTAGGATATTTGGTTTGTCCCTTTGGCTGGGCCATTTCTTCCTTACCTAGTATGGCTTGTGATTTTTTGCTGACATCTAGGCATCTGAATATGTTGTTGAATTTATTCTGATGGCCAATTTCTTTCTTGCCTTTTTTTTTGTTTGTTTATATTTTTCCTGCCTTTTTTGAAAACAGCTTTTCTTTGATATATGGTTCAACTCATTTTAAGTCTTTAAAACTGCCCTGTTTAAGTTATCAAAATCATGTCAGGGACTCACTAATGGTGTTCAGATTTTTTTCTAGGAGTTAGGGTACAGAGAAACCCAAAAGCAGTTTTGTCCATGCAGTTTCCAGACTGGCAAGCAGATGGCACTCATTAATATACCTTTTCACAGAGGTATTCCACTCTCCATTTTCCTTTATTTTGGTCTGGCCAGAGGTGAAATTTAAAGCAGGCTCTGCTTGCCAAATTCACTAAAGAGAAGCTACCTAACTCTTGCTCCATTTTCCCTTGTAACAACTTACAGGGAGGAAGATGTCTTTTCCCCTCTTGGTTAGCTGCAGTGAGACTGAGATTTTAGCCCAGCCTAATACATTTGGGGTGTGGGAGGGGAGCCCTTCCCAGCCACTGTGGGGTTTGGTAACTCATGTTTGTTGTTTTGTGTTGTTCATCTCTCTGACCCTCAACCTTTTGGAGTTTTATAACACTGTCCTGATCTGCTGAGCACCAAAGCAGATCCCTCAGAAAACTTTTGGCTATTTCTCTATTGTTTCTGAGAGAGTTGAGCCCTGCCTGCCTACTCAGACATGGTCTTCCCAGAATGCTTCATTTTATTTTTAATCGCAGTCTTCCTGCAGGGAATTCAAACTCTTTTTTCCATATAGAACCAGTACATCTGGTTCCCTGTTGTAGCTCCAGAACTTTGAATGTTTCCTGTTACAAAGAATGAACTGTAAAATATTTATTGGATTAATTAATAAAGTAATTTTTCAGTCATCCTTCTCAATGGCTTTACCTCTTCATTTTCCATCATCATAAGAGGATTTTAACCTCTTAATTATCTTGAAAATCAAACCAAGTGAACAGAATACATCTCATTGAATAAAACCCTGATTAAATCTGGTATCTGCAGTTGTGCAATTAAGGTTTTCTCCCTGGAATGGATCACTAATTGAATTTATTAAATGTTTTCCTTATACAAAGGGAATAAAAATAGAGGTTGCATTTTCCCATAGGTAAATAAGCTGAACAGGCCAGGAATTTGGGAGAAGAGCAAACTGTGGTTTGTCTCTTGAACTTGCCTCAGAATTGAATAGACCTAAAGGTGGTTTCTTATTTTTTGTTTTCTTGGGAGTTCTCCAATTATAAGATGTGACCTGGCCTTTCCCCATTACATTTATAAATATTGTCAATTTTCACACATTGATTATATCAAAGTACTATCTTAAAATATTTAAATGTTAATGGTATGTGATTTTTAATTCTCCAGTTATTAAATTCTCTTACCAATTGAGGTCAACCTTTTTCAATGAGCTGCAGTTAGTGGGTTTGTCCTCACCTCTGGCTTGCTCCTCAGTGCACACTGCTATGGCTTACACATTCTGCACTTACATGCAATGCCCTTGAGAATCTGCTTACATCCATCTCAATGAAACTGCTAAAAGCATCTTCACCTTGAAAGAATCTTCAACAAATTCCCTGAGTTCCTCTTTCTGTCATCCATTTCTGTCCTTTTCCCCAAGGTCACAACACTCTCTTGGATTTTTTCTGGCCTCACATATTTTCAAGCAATTTCTGAAATATTAAATGTTGAAACACATTAGAACATTGTCCCAGTCCTTCCTTTATTTCTATCTTTCTACCTAGGCAATATCTTCCATTCCTTTGACTTATCATCTATGGTTATAGAATTTATAAATTCCTGTCCAAATATCACATCTGAGTTCCAGACCTGAAAATATATTCCACACTGAGATTCTCATTATTTTATCATCAGTAATATGGATGGATTCATCATGTTTTGAAAATCTTGCTCTTCTTTAATAATCCAAGCCAGATTCAATGGAATTTCCTGTCAGTTGCTCAATAAAGAAACTGGTGTTATTCTTTAAAAATATTGGTATTTCTATGAGAGATTTCCTATCTCCAAAAATGAAATAAATCTAGATCAGGTAACAAGTAACTTTGCATTTTTTCTTTTAAATTGTCTCAGTGGATCATCCTCCTTTGCCAGACAATGCCTCTGCACTTGGGGTACTGTTGCTGCTCCTTTGGAGAATGTGGCAGAGCTCTCCAGGATAGGAATTCAGTATTCTCTCATTTATTGAGTGATTCTCCACCCACTGTGACAATGCCCCATGAACATTTGAACAATTTTTTATACCTTGTATGAATGTTCAGGTGAACTTCCTCCCAAGCACCCCCCATCCCTGACACCCTCCACCAATGATCTTCTCCTACCCCAGTTGTAACCCTTCTGTGATCCAAAGCTTATTTAAAGATGAAGACAATACAATAGCCAAATACAATTAATAGGAAAATGAAATAATAATGATAAATTTAAATGTAAGTTTTAAAATACATAAAAACTTTTAAAAACTATAAATAAAGTAAAATTAAAAGATTGGGATATTATAAAAATGAAAAACATATTAAATTTTTTTTTGAGATTTTGCCTTTTATCACTGCAATATCTGTTGTCCAGTTTGTACCATGGCACCTTCCTCCTCTCATTCCCCATTGTCTAACTATTTTTCATTTAATTAAAAAAAAAAAAGTTTTAGGTCACAGCAAAGTCACACCCAGAATACAAAGGACTCCCATATATCCAACCTCTACCCCTTTTCCTCACCCAAGAGTAAAACCTTTTTATATGTAGATGGCCACATTGTTATAACTGATATACAAATAGTGCAACATAGCTACTAAACATTGTCAATGGTTTACTGTATGGTTTACATTTTAGACCATACCCATTTATAAATTTTAATATTTACCATGTCCTATGTCCATCACTGTAAGTTAATAAAAACATTTCCACTGAGCAGTAAATACTGTTTGATATATTCTGTTCCTCTCTCCCCATCCCCTTGGGGCCCATGATGAACCCCTGGCTTAACTCATAGGATGACAAGATTCATAGTTACATGTAATGAGAAGTCTTCACATACTGGGTTGTTTTCCCCTATTAGGAACCACCCTTGCTCTTGAGAGACCCCTGCCTGTCTATTTCTGAATGAATCGGTCCTTCCAAAATTGGAAATCCAACTCCTTCCCACACATTAAGTTGGTCTCCACCCACTGATACTCCACATTATGACAGTATGAACACTTACACACATCCTAGGAGCCTTCTCCAGGTTCACCCTCTCAAAAATGCCCCTACAACCAACACCGAAAACCAGTGACCCTTACTTGTCATATTCCCATAAGATCATTCCCACCTCTGTATTTTCAATCTCATACCCACAAATCCCAAGTGTGCACCTGGCCCCTCTCCCATCACTCCCCCATGTATCCTGGGTATTCTAACCCACCCTTCCCAATCTACCCATGTGTCAACCCTGCACCACCAAACCCAATAATATCACTACTCACCTGTCCTAGCCCTTCAATACGCAACTACATTCTATCCTTATGGGTGATGGCTCACAACCTTCTCTTCTCTTTCCCTTTCTTGTAAACCTATCTTTCAGACAATAGCTCTCTGAGACTGCTCAATTTCCTTAATTCATATCAGTGAGGTCATGTACTGTTCATCCTTCAATGCCTGACTTGCTTCACTCAACATAAGGTCTTCAAAATTCATCTATGTTATCCTGTGTTTTAGCACTTTATTCCTTCTTACAGCTGAGTAATATTCCATTGTATGTATGTACCACATTTTGTTTATCCTTTCATCTGTTGATGGCCACCTTGGTTGATTCCAACTTTTAGCAATAGTGAATAATGCTGCTATGAATATTGATGTGCATATATCTGTTTGTGTCTTTGCTCTCAGTTCTTCTGGGTATATGCCCAGCAGCGGAATCACTGGATCATACAGAAGATCTATAGTTAGTTTTTTGAGGAACTGTCATACTTTTCTCTACAGTGGTTGGACCATTCCACAATCCCACCAGCAGTGGATGAGGGTTCCCATTCCTCCACATCTTCTAAAACACTTATAGTCTGCTCTTTTTTTAACAGTCACCTTTCAAATGTGTGTAAGATGGTATCTCATTGCCGTTTTGATTTGCATTTCCCTAATAGCCAGAGATGTCAAGTATTTTTTCATGTGCTTTTTAGCCATTTGTATTTCTTCATTGGAGAAGGGTCTTATCAGGTCACCTGCCCATTTTTTTAAATGGGTTCTTTGTCTTTTTATTTTTGAGGGGTAGGATTTCTTTATATATGGAGGATATTAGGCTTCTATCAGTTATGTGATTGCCAAATATTTTCTTCCATTGGATAGGATGCCTTTTTATTTTCTTGATAATGTCCTTTGTGGTGCAAATGTGTTTTAATTTTGAGGATATACCATTTATCTATTTTGTCTTTTGTTGCTCATGCTTTGGATGTGAAGTTCTTGAAACCATTTCATATTACAAGGTCCTGTAGATGCTTCCCTACATTATCTACCAAAGTCTTTATGGTCTTGGCTATTATATTTAGATCTTTGATCCATCTTGAGTTGATTTTTGTATAAGATGTGAGATGGAGTTCCTCTCTCATTCTTTTGGATATGGATATCCAGTTCTCCAAGCACCACGGGTTGAAGAGGCCATTCTCTCCCAATTGAGTGTACTTGGCAGCCTTGTCAATTATCTGATGACTCTATATGCAAGTATCTATATCAGAGCTCTCAATTCGATTCCATTGGTCAGTATATCTATCCTTGTGCCAATACTATGTAGTTTTGAGCACTGTAGCTTTGTAGTATGTTTAAAGTCAGGTAGTGTGATACCTCCAACTTCACTTTTCATTTTCAATTTGTCTTTGGCGATTTGGGGCCTGTTACCCTTCCAAAAAATTTCGTAGTTAGTTTCTCCAAATCATTAAAAAATACAGTGTTGATTTTTATTGGGATTGCATTAAATCTGTGGATTAGTTTGCGTAGGACAGATATCTTGATGATGATTAGTCTTCTTACCCAGGAACAGGGAATATTCTTCCATTTATTTAAGTCTTCTTTGATTTCCTTTAACAGTGTTGTGTAGTTTTCTGTATATAAGCCCTTTACATCCTTTGTTAAATTTTTTCCTATGTATTTGATTCTTTTAGTTAATATTGTAAGTGGCATGTTTTTCTTGAATCCTCCTCAGATTGCTTGTTATTGTTGTACAGAAATGCTACAGATTTTTGATCATTGATCTTTTAGCCTGCAACATTACTGAACTCTTTTATAAGATCTAGAATCTTTGTTGTAGATTTCTGAGGGCTTTCTATATATAGGATTATGTCATCTGAAAATAATTAAATTTTTGTATCTTCTTTTCCAATTTGGATGCGTTTTATATCTTTTTCTTGCCTCAGTGCTTGAGTAAGTACTTCTTAGACAATGTTAAATAGGAGTGTTGATAGTGGACATCCTTGTCTTGTTCCTAATCTCAGAGGGAAGGCTTTTAGATTTCACCATTGAAGATGATGTTAGCTTTTGGTTTTCCATATATACCCTTTATCATGTTTAGAAAATTTCCTTCTATTCCTACCTTTTGCAGTGTTTTTATCAGGTAAGAGTGCTGTATTTCATCAAATGCTTTTTCTGCATCTGTAGAGATGATCATGTGATTTTTTTCTTTCAATCTGTTTAGGTGGTGTATTACATTGATTTGCTTATGTTGAACCATCCTTGCATGCCCAGTATGAAAACCGCTTGGTTGTGGTGTATATTTCTTTTTATATGTTGTCAAATGTGATGAGCAAGTATTTTGTTGAGGATTTTGGCATCTAGAGAGATTGGTGTGTGGTTTTCCTTTCTGTGGTGTCTTCGTTTAGCTTTTGTATTAGGGTAATGTTGGCATCATAGAATGAGTTAGGCAATGTTCTTTCTACTTCTATTTTTTAAAGACCTTAAGCAGGATTGGTGTTTGCTCTTTCTGGAATGTTTGGTAGAATTCACCTGTGAAGTGTGTGGTTCTGGGCTCTTCTTAGTTGGAAGGTTTTTAATGACTGAGTCTATGTCTTTACTTGTAATTGGACTATTGAGTTCATGAATTCCTTCTTTTGTCAATGTATGCTGCTTGTGGGTTTTGAGGAATTTATCCATTTCCTCTAAATTATCATTCTTGTAGGCATATAATTTTTCAAAATATCCTCTTATGATACTCTTTATTTCTGTGTGGTCAGTAGTGATATCCTCTTCCTCTTTCCTTATTTTGTGTATTTGCATCTGCTCTCTCATTTTCTTTGTTAATCTGGCTAAGGGTTTGTCAATTTTATTGATCTTCTTGAAGAACCAACTTTGGTTTTGTTTATTTTTTCTAGTGCTTTCTTATTTTCTCTTTCATTTAGTTATCTTCTATTCTTCATTTCCTTCTCTCTACTTCCTTTAGGGTTCGTTTGTCATTGTTTTTCTAATTCCTCCAAGTGTGCAGTTAGGTCTTCAATTTTAGCTCTTCTTTTTTAATATATGCATTTATGGGTATGAATTTCCCTCTCAGTTCAGCTTTGGCTGCATCCCATAGGTTTTGATATGTTGTGTTGTCATTTTCATTCGTTTCATTGTAGTTACTGATTTCTTTTAAGATTTCATCCTTGACCCACTGTTTGTCTAAGAGTATTTGGTTTAAATTCCGTATCTTTGTGCCTAATCTGGTTCTCTTACCTTAATGATTTCCAATTTCATTCCATTGTGGTCAGAGAAATTACTTTGTATAATCTCAGTCTCTCTGAATTTACTGAATGTTGTTTTGTCACCTTGCATGTGGTCTATCTTAGAGTACGGTCCATGTGCATTTGTGAAGAATGTATATATCACTATGTTTGGGTATAGGGTTCTGTATATGTCTATTAGTCCAGGTCCTCTAATATATTATTCAGAGTCTCTGTTTCTTTATTGATTCTTTTTCTAGATGTTCTGTCTACTGGTGATAATGGTTTACTAAAGTCCTCCACTATAATTGTATAGGCAATTATATGTCTACTTTGCTTTTCTAGTGTTTGCCTCATGTATTTTGAGGTGCCCTGATTAGGTACATGAATATTTATGATTGCTCTTTCTTCTTGAAAGATTACCCCTTTTACTAGTATATAGTGTCCATCTTTGTCTCTTACAATAGTTTTGCATTTACAGTCTATTTTGTCCAATATTAGGATAGCTTCTCCTGCCCTTTTTTGGTTATTGTTTGCTTGTAAAATTGTTTACCAGCCATTCACTTTCAGCCTCTTTGGATCCCTGGGCCTAAGGTGGGTTTCTTGTAGACAACATATAGATGGATCATATTTCCTTATCCATTCTTCCAATCTGTGTCTCTTGACTGGTGAGTTTAATCCTTTAACATTCTGTGTTATTACTCTCAAGGAAGTTCTTACATCAGCCATATTTTCTTTGGGTTTATGTATGTCATATGTTGTTTTCATTTCTCTTTTTGTCTTTTTAGTTGTTCTTACACTATTCTCTAACTTTCTCTCTCCTGTTTTTTATTTCAACCTGTAGAACTTCCTTTAGTATTTCTTGAAGTGCAGGTTTCTTATTGGCGTACTCTCTTAATTTCTTTGTATTTGTGAATATTTTGATCTCTCCATCATTTTTGAATGCAAGTTTTTCTGGATAGAGAATTCATGGCTGGAAGTTTTTTCTTTTACTACCTTGGCTATGTCATACCACTGTCTTCTTGCCTCCATGGTTTCAGGTGAGAAATCAGCACTTAATCTTATTCAGCTTCCCTTGTATATGATGGTTCTCTTTTCTCTTGGTGCCTTGGATATTTTCTCTTTGTCTTGATCATTGGACATTTTGACAAGTATAAGTCTTGAAGTATGCATGTTGGGATTTATACTGTTTTGTGTGCACTGTGCTTCCTGGACAGGTACATCCATCTCCCTCAATAGGGTTGGGAAGTTTTCAGCCTTTATTTCCTTCAACACTCCTTCTGTTCCCTTTTCCTTCTCTTCCCCTTCTGGAATGTGTATAATGTGTATGTGAATTTTATTTTGTCACTAAAATCCCTAAGTCCCTGTTGGATTTTTTTCTATCTTTTTATCTATCTGTTCTACTATCTGTTTAATTTCAGATGTACTGTCTCGCACATCGTTAATTCTTTCTTCTGCCTGTTCAAATCTGCTGTTATCTGATTCCAGCTTCTTTTTGAGTGAATCTTTTTGGTTTGTGACATTCATCACCATCATATCCATTATCTTTTTATGTATGTTTACAATTTCTTCAGTATGTTCTCTCAGCGTATTGTTAATATCCTTTATCTCTTCCTTCACTTCATTAAGTTGTTCCATTTTATTTGTTTGGACAATTTTGATTAGTTGATCACAGTTCTGCATTTCTTCCTGGTTTTTAGTTTGCTCATTGGGCTGTTCCATGTCTTCCTGTTTCTCAGTATGGTTTGTAATTTTTTGTTGCTCTCTGGTCATCATTTTATCTTGATGTGTTTATTCAGTTGATTAGCTTCTCTCTGTTTTAGATTTTTATTTAGCTGGGTGTCCTGTGTGTTTGTTAAGTTTTCTCTTTGATACTTTGTTCTTCTTTTTCTATTTTCTTTCTATTTTCTATGTTCCCTTGAAGGAAAAAGATTAGGGCCAGAGAAATCAAAAGAGGTTAGAAAGGAAAAAGGATAATAGTAATAATAATTAAAGTTAGAAGAGGGGCCATATAAGACTTAGTAAAATGAGTTTTTAACTTATTTAAGCATTATAGAGTAATAGGGGAGAAAACGTGGATTACCTACAATGGAATGGGAAAACAAATAGAGAAAAACATATAGAGTGATTAAAAAGGCCTGATGATGAGGAGAGAGAGAAAGAGTAAAGAAATGGCTGAAAGGAAAAAGTTAATAATAAA
>JAQZBX010106120.1:0-10788 GCA_029593785.1 Cabassous unicinctus
CCATTTGTCAAAATTTCATTACTTTTTATAACTGAATACTATTCCATCTTATATATGTACCACATTTTGTTCATCCATTTATCTGTTAACGGACACATGGGTGACGTCCACCTTTTGGTGATTGTGAATAATGTTGCTATGAACATTGGTGTGCATATATCTGTTTGTATCTCTGTTTTCAATTATTCTGATTATATATCTAGTAGTGGGATTGCCAGATCATGTGAACATTCTATACTCAGCTTCCTGAGGAAATGCCAAAATGTCCTCCACAGTAATTGTACAATTCTACATTCCCAGCATCAGTGAGGGAATGTTCCTATTTTTCCACATGCTCTCCAACAGTTGTAGTATTCTGTTTTTATAAATAACAGCCAGTCTAGTAGATGTGAAATGATATCTTGTAGTTTGGATTTGCATTTCCCTTATAATTAAATGATGTTGAGAATCCTTCCATGTGCTTTTTAGCCATCTGTATTTCCTTTTTGGAAAAGTGTCTGATCAAGTCCCTTGCAAATTTAAAAATATTTTTTGGCTTTTTATTATTGAGTTGCAGGGTTTCTTTATATATCCTGGATATTAGACCTTTATTGGATTTGTGGTTCCCAAATATTTTCTCCCATTGAGTAGACTGCCTTTTCACTTTCTTGGCAAACACCTTTGAAGCATAAACATTTTTAATTTTGAGGAAGTCCCATTTATGCATTTTTTCTTTCATTGCTTGCACTTTGGGTTTAAAGTTCATGAAACCATTGCCTATCACATGGTCATATAGATTTTTCCTATATTATCTTCTAGGAGCTTTATGGTCTGGACTTTTGAGTTAACATTTGTATAGGGTGAGAGATAGGGCTCTTCTTTCATTCTTTTGGATATGGATATCAAGTTCTACCAGTACCAGTTGTTAAAGAGACTATTCTGTCCCAGTTGAGTGGAATTGGCCACATTATTGAATATCAGTTGGCCACAGATGTGTGTGTCTATTTCTGAACTCTCTATTTGTTTACATTGATCAATATTTTTATACTCTGTGCCAATACCATGCAGCTTTGACCGCTGTAGCTTTGTAGTATGCATTAAAGTCAGTTGTGTGAGTCCTCCAACTTCATTTTTCTTTTTCAAGATGTTTTTGGCTATTTTAAGCTCCTTACCCTTCCAAATAAATTTGAAAATTGGCTTTTCCATCTCTGTAAAAATGATGTTGGAATTTTTATTGGGATTGCACTGAATCTGTAAATCAATTTAGGTAGAATTGACATCTTAATGATGTTTAGTCTTTCAATCCATGAACATAGACTATACTTCCATTTATTTAGATCTTCTTTGATTTCTTTTTTCAATGTTGTGTAGTTTCTTTGTATAAGTCCTTTACATCTTTAGTTAAGTTTATTCCTAGATATTTTATTATTTTAGTTGCTATTGTAAATGAAAGTTTTTCTTGATTTCCTCCTCAGATTGCTCATTATTAGTGTAAAGAAACACTACTGATTTTTGCATATTGATTTTATATCCCACCATTTTGTTGAACTCATTTATAAACTCTACTAGATTTGTTGCAGTTTATTTTCAGGACTTTCTATATATAGGATCATGTCACCTGCAAATAGTGAAAGTTTTACTTCTTTCTTTCTAAATTGGATGCTTTTTTCTCCTTTTTCCTGTCTATGTGCTCTAGTAAGAACTTCCCACACAATGTTCAATAAAAATGGTGACATTAGACATCCTTGTCTTGTTCCAGATGTTAGAGGAAAGGCTTTTGCCTTTCACCATTACATATGATGTTAGCTGTGGGTTTTTCACATATGCCTTTTATTAAGTTGAATAAATTTCTTTGTATTCCTATTTTTCAAATATTTCTAATCAAGAAATATTGCTGAATTTTGTTGAATGCCATTTCTGAGTTGCTAGAGATGATAGGTAATTTTCTCATTCAGTCTGTTAATGTGGTGTATACATTAATTGATTTTCTTATGTTGAACCATCCTTGCATTCCTGGTATAACACCCACTTGATCATCATATATAATTCATTTGCTTTTTTGTTGGATTCATTTTGAAAGAATTTTGTTGAGGATTTTTTCATCTAAGCTCATTAGAGAAATTGGTCTGTAATCTTTTTTAAATTTTTGTTGTGTCTTTATGGGGCTTTGGTATTAGGGTAATGTTGATATCAAAGAATGAATTAGGTAATATTCCAAATTCCTTGATTGTTTGGAAGAATTTGAAAGGATTGGTGTTAGTTCTTTCAGAATAATTGGTAGAATTCACCTGTGAAGCCACCTGGTCCTGGGCTTTTTTTGGTTGGGGAGATTTTTGATGACTGATTCAATCTCATTACCTTTGATTGGTCTGTTTTTTCTTTGGACAACAGAGGTTGCTCATGTGTTTCTAGAAATTTGCCCAATTAATCTAAGTTGTCCAACTTGTTTGCATACTGTTTTTCAGAGTATCCTCTTATGATACTCTTTATTTTTGTGGGATCATTTGTGATGTTCCCTCTCTCATTTTGATTTTATTTGTATCTTCTCTCTTTTTCTTCATTTGTCTTGCAAAATGTTTGTCAATTTTATTCCTCTCAAAAACAGTTTTTTTTGTTTTTATAATTCTCTACTTTTTATTCTTAATTTCATTTAATTCTTCTCTAATCTTTGTTATTTCTTTCCTTGTGCTTGCTTTGGGATTAGATTGCTGTTCTCTTTCTAGTTCCTCCAGATGTGAAGTTACATCTTTGATGGTAGCTCTTTCTTCTTTTTAATGTAGGCATTTACAACCATAAGTTTCCTTCTTAGCACTGCCTTTGCTGCTTTCCATAAGTTTTCTTTTTATTTATTTTTAAACAATTTATTAAAGTATATCATTCATACATGAATATACATAAACTATGTGTTCAGTAAACATTGTGAACTTACAAAACAAACATGCATAACATCATACAGAACTCCCACACATCACCCCACTACAAATATTTGCATTGTTGTGAAACATTTCTTAACAAATTATGAAGGGGCATCATCAAATTATTACTACTAACTATAGTCCATATCTTAGTTCCCTATACATTTTTTAAGGATATATTTATCTATTTATTTACTTTTATCCATTTCACCCTCCCCCTTGTTTTTGCTGTTTTTGTGTCCATTTGGTGGGCAACTCCCTGTGTCCATTTCCTGCCCTCTCTTCTCCTCCTTCTCCTCCTGTCTTCACTGGGATTTGATCCTCAGAAATGCTGATGTGGGAGAGAGGTGTCCTACCACCTGTGCCACCTTAGTTCTTGTTTTTTTTGGTGCATCTCATCTTGGCTCTCGCTTGTGTAACTCTCCTGTTACATCATCATCTTGCTATGTGGCTTGTGGGGCCTGATGATGCACTTGCACATAGGCCTGATGGCACATCTATGCAGGGGGCCTGGTGTCTCACCTGCTTTCAGGGCCTGGCAGCACATCCACACACAGGGTCTGGTGGCTCACCAACTTGTGGGGGCTGGCAGCACACCCACACATGGGGCCTGGTGGCACACCTGCTCACAGGACCTGGTGGCACACCCCACACAGGGCCTGATGGCACACCCAGGCAAGGGGCTTGGGGGACTCACCTGCACATGGGGCCTGGTGGTGCACCTACACATGGGACCTGGTGGCTCACCTGCTTTCAGGGCCTTGCAGTGCACCTGTGCACAGGGCCTGCTGGTGAACCTGCTACTTATGTTTTAGTATGTTGTGCTCTCATTTTCATTTCTTTTGAGATATTTATAGATTTATCTTGTAATTTCCTCCTTTACCCAGTTAATTTTTAAGAGAATGTTGCTTAACTCTGATATATTTGTGAATTTTTCAGTTCTCCACCCATTACTGATTTTCAGTTTCTTAACATTATCATCAGAGATAGTGCTTTGCATAATTTCAATCTTTCAAAATTGGTTGAGAATTGTTCTATGACATAACATGTGGACTATCCTGGAGAATGATCCATGAGCACTTGAAAATAATGTATATTCTGCTGTTTTTAGGTATAACTTTCCATATATTTCCTTTGAGCCTTGTTCCTGTAATGTAAAACTCAAGATCCTCTTTCTTTATTGATCCTCTGTTGAGATGTTTCATCTTTTTCTGAGTGTGGTTTATTGACATCCCCCAATATGATTGTAGAGGCATCAATGTCTTCCCTTTTTTCAGTGTTTGCCTCATGTATTTTGGGGCACCCAGGTTAGGAGCATAAATATTTGTGAATGTTCTTTCTTTTTGGTATATTGCCCCTTTTATTAATATATATAATACCTTCTTTGTTTCTTACAACAGTTTTGCATTTAATTTTTATTTTGTCCAATAGTAGTATAGCTACTCCAGACATTTTTTGTTTACTCTTTGTATGGTAAATGTTTTCAACCTTTCAGTTGCAACCTATTTGTGTCCTTGGGTCTAAGGTGTGTCTCTTGAAGAAAGCATCTAGATGCACTATATATTTTTTATCCATCCTGGCAATCTCTGTATCGTAATTGGATAGTTTAATCCTTTAACATTCAATGTTATTACTGTAGAGACATTACTTACCTCAGCCATTGTTTTGGTTTATATAAATTAAATAATTTTTGTTTTTCTTTTTACCTGTTTATTTACTCTTACTAATACTCTTCCTTTCTACACTCTCCTCCAAACCTCACTCCTGTCTTTTGATTTCAACCTGCAGAACTCCCTTTAGTATTTCTTGAAGGTCAGGACACTTTATGACAAATTGTCTTAATTTCTGTTTAGCTGTGAATATTTTGAACTATCCCTCATTTTTGAATGGCAACTTTGTGGATACAGCATTCTTCACTGGAAGATTTTTTCTTTCATTTACCTTAACTATGTCATACCACTATCTTCTCACCTCCATGGTTTTGGATGAGAAACCAGCACTTAATTTTATCAAGCTTTTCTTATATATGATGGATCTCTTTTCTCGTGCTGCTTTCAGGATTCTCTTTGGTATTTGACAATCTGATTAGTATGAGTCTCAGAGTAGATCTGCTAGGATTCATTCTGTTTGGAGTATGCTGTGCTTCCTGGACATGTAAATCCATGCCCCTCATTAGAATTGGGAAATTATCAGCCATTATTTCCTCAAACACTCCTTCTGCCCCTTTTCCCTTTTCTTCTCCCTCTGAGACACCCACAATGCATGTGTTTGTGAATTTTGTGCTTTTATTCAATTCCTTGGGTCTCTGCTGATTTTTTCCCCATTTTTTTTGTCTACCTGTTCTACTATCAGTGTGACTTTGGATGCCCTATCATCCACTTTGCTAATTCATTCCTCTGCCTGTTGATATCTGCTTTGTGTGATTACAGTATATTTTTAATTTCTTCCATTTTGCCTTTCATCACTATAAGATGTGTTATTTTTTATGTGTTTACAATTTCTTCTATATGTTCACACAATATCTTCTTAATATCCTTTATCTATTCCCTCATCTCATTGAATTGATTTAGGACATTTATTTAGACATTTTTGATTACTTGTTCCACATTCTGGTTCTCCTCCTGCTTTTCAGTTTTTTCACTTGGGCAATATCTTCCTGTTTTTTAGAATGGATTGTAATTTTTGGCTGATATCTAGACATCTGTTTATCTTGATAGATTTATTCTTTTGGTCAGTTTCTCTTTCTAGCTTGGGTTTTTATTTATATCTTGCTTTGTGATAAGGTTCTTCTTTGACACATGGTTCTTATTCTAAATTTTAGAATTGCCATGTTTTACTGGAAAAAAATAAAATAATAAAAAGGAAATGAGAGAGAGAAAAAGGAAACAAAAATATTTAAAAATTTAAAAATTAAAAGAAAGAAAATATTAAAACATATAAAATAAAATATACACAAAATTAAAAAGGGAAAATGAAAAGAAAAAAAGGAAAAGAAAATTAAATAAAAAGTTATAAAGGCAAAAGAAAAATAAAAGGAGGAGAGAAAGAAAAATAACAATAAAAAAGGGGATGGTCTCCATCTCAGGTCACAGGCTTCTGTCAGCTGCCCATGCCCACCAATCACCCCATGTTTCATGTTTTCATGGGTACCTGGATGAGGAGGAAGGGAAGAAAAATGGAATAAAGAGAGAAAGAGAGGAAAGAGAGAAAGAAAGAAAGAAGAAAGAAAGAAAAAGAAAGAAGAATGAAAGAAAGAAAGAAAGAAAGAAATAAAAGAAAGAAGAGAAAGAAAGAATGAAAGAAAGAAACAAAGGAAAAATGGTGCCATCCCATAGGCCACCAGTGACCAGCTAGGCTCTTTCACATTGGTGCCCATGGCTGCCAATCATTCACCCCTTAGCCCACCTCCCTGCAGGTACCTGGGTGAGGAAAGGGAGAAGTGAAAAGAGAAGAGAAGAAAAGAAAAGAAAAAGAGAAAAAATGAAAGAACTACAAGAGGACCTCCCTCTCAGGCCACCAGTAACTGGCTAGGCTCCTCCTCATGGATTGCCCACACCCACCAATCAATCATCCTGTGGCTTGCCTCTCTGCAGGTACCTGAGTGAAGAAATGAAGGAAAAAATAAACAAAATACAGGCCTCCCTTTCCAGACTTTGGCATCTGGCTAGGTCACCTCTTCACTGACCAGATAACCCCACTGCTGGCTACTCCTCCAGTGCTTGTCTGGGCACTGCTACACTGCCCTAATCACCCTACTGCCCACCTCTCCCCTTTGCCTGGCTGGGCTCTCTCTCCAGCTGCTCTCTCCAATTGCACCCTTGGCCCTGCAGCTTCCCCAATACCCTGCAAACCCTGCACACCTCTCTGCCTTCCCACACCTTCTAGAGGATGAGTGCAGCCCGCTATTCTCTACTTCACCTTCTTGGATTCCTATGGAAGTTTTTAATCTATTCTGGATTTAAGTGCTTTGTCAGATGTTTTGTGAATATTTTCTCCCAATCATTGGCTTGTGCATTATTTTTCTTTAAGGTATGATTTGATGAACAGAACATATGATTTTTCTGATGTTTAATTAGTCAATTTTTTATTTAATAGAAAATCAAAAGCTTTATACTTAACATTTATGTTTACGTCTATCTTAGACTCAGTTTTTGCATGCTGTATAGTAAGAATATTTTTGTGTTTTTCCATATGATATCAAGTTGTTCCAGTCTAGCTTCCCCATTGAATTGCTTTGATGCCTTCTAAAAAAATCAATAGACTACATAGTTCTATATCTGGATTTTTCACCTTGTTATATTTATCTAATTGTCTTCCTTATGCCCATTCCATAAATCTTGATTACTGTATCTTTACAGAAAGCCTGGAAGTCAAGTACTGTAAATCTTCCAGTACTGATCTACTGTTCAAGATCTTTGTTCTATTCTAGATATTTTGCATTCCCAAATAAATTTGAGAATCAATTTGTCAACTTCTACAAAACAACATTGTGGGATTTTGTTTGATTGTGTAGAAATAAAATATTATTTTGATAACAACTGATATCTTATCTAAAATGAGCCTTCTCTTCTGTGAACATATCTTCATTTTTTTTTAGATCTGCTTTAGTTTTTCCCAGTAGTGTTGTATAAGATTTAGTGTAGACACATTTTACACTTTTATTATTTTTCACTCTGCTTCTTGCATTTTTTTAAGGTATTGTGAATGGATTTTTATTTAGAAAAATAAAAAATAAGTAAGTTCTTGCTAATATAAACTGAAATTTTGTTGACTTCATATTCTTAGACCCTGTTAAAGTCACTTATTAGTTGTAGTGCATTCTTGATGATGATGATTAAGGTGATTTTCTATATAAACAATACTATTGTAAATGAAGAGGAATAGTTTATTTCTTCTATATACAATTCCCCCATCTCTCCCTGCCCCCTCTCTCAGTCTCTCTCTTTTTTTCCTATTACTGCACTTGCCTGGTCCTCCAGTATATTGTGAATAAAATGGTGAGAGAAGACATCCTTCATTTATCCCCAAATTAACAGGAAAGCATGAAATATTTCATCATTAGCATTATATTATTTTTAGACACTCTTTATCAAATTGAGGAAGTTCCTTTGAATGCAAGTTTGCTAAGCATTTGTTCATGAATGAATATTGAATTTTGACAAATGGTCATTCAGTATCTAAAGGGATGATCAAATGGGTTTTTCTTCTTTAGTTTATTAATTTAGTGAATTATATTTATTGATCTTTTGCACTACTGGGTGAATCATGGACTTTCCCCTTTCTGCATATATCTCAATTCAATTTACTAATATTTTTTCAAGGAAGTTCTCATAAAGTGAAACAATGAGGGATACTTCAAAGGAACACAGGGGCAAATGGAAAGAGCTCCCAAAGCTTAAACAATTTGGGAAAGAAAATAAATAAAGTGATATTGGACTAACTCAATGAATAAAATAAATAGGCATGCATCTTTATAATATAAATAAATAAATGAGGAAGCGATAAAACTCCTGTGTAGATGACTACAAATAATTTATGTAGATTCTCCCCCCATCAAGTAAGTGGAGCACCAGGTGGGCCTGTTAAGTGGGTTATGCTTAGTGATTTGCAGCCGAAGAGTACTGTTGGGAAAGGTGGAAACTTTACAGTGGATAAAGTTGTCAAGGACTGATAGCCAGCAGACTAAGTTTAACTCATCAATTAGAAATCATATTGATAGAAAATACCCTTGATATGAGTGTTTTGAGACTTGCACTTCACCACATTGCTCTTTCTCCCAGGAACTAATAACATCAGACTAAGTATGAGGAAAACATCAGACAAACCCCAATTGAAGGACATCTACAAAATACCTGACCAATACTCCTTGAAAATTTCAAGGTCTTCAAAGATAAGGAAAGTCTGAAAAAGTTTCATAGACCAGAGGAGCTTGAGGAGACAAGTGTAAAAGGATATCTTGGATTAAATCTGGAAGAGAAAAGACCTGAGGTAAAAACTTAAAAAATCCAAATAAAGCATGGAATTTAGTTAAAATATCAATATTGGTTTATTAATTGTGATGAATGTACCATAGCAATTTATGATAATAATAGTGGATGCTGGGTGTGTGATATGTGAGAACTTTTTGTACTATCTTTGCAATTTTTTTATAAATATGAAAAAAATATATATATATATTTATTTTTAAAAGATATTTAGATTACATAAATGTTACATAAAAAATATAGAGGATTCCCATATGCCCCGTGCCTCACACTGCCCACATTTACACAAATTAACAACATCCTTCATTAGTGTGGTACATTCATTGCAATTGAAAAACTCATTTTGGAGTATTGCCACTAAACATGGATTATAGTTTCCATTGTGGTTTACACTCTGTCCCATACAATTCTTTAGATTATGACAAGATACATAACGGCCTGTATCTGTCATTGCAATGTCATTCAGGACAATTCCAAAGTCCCAAAAATGACCCCAAATTACATTGGTTTATCTTCTCCCTAGCCTCAGAACCTCCATTGCCCACTATCTTAACATCAATGATATAATTTCATACATTGCTAGAATCACAATAAGTCTATAGGAGATTACCAGTAAGTCCACTCTAGTCTATATTTCATTCCTCAATTATGAGGATTCTGGGATGGTGGCACCCACTCCCCCTCTAATTGAGTGGGGGCTTCAGTCCTATACAGGCAATGGATGGGACTCCCTTGTTTACCGTTGTAGGTTCTATTGGTTCCTTGGTATGGTGTCTGTCCAACATCACCTCCTTGTTAGGTATTATGGGTGAGTCCAATGGTCTGGAGAGTAGGTGTTGCAACTCTGTTGAGGCTCAGGGCCCAGCTGGCACATGGACAGCATAAAGATTTAAGTCTCTTGGATGTACACCTACCAACTCTAGAACCAACTATAGGTTCAAATAGAAGGGACAGAAGAGCCATATGTACGGAAACCACAACTGAGTCCAACTCTGTCACACTGGGGAGTGCAAACTCCAAAGTAGGGTCTACTGGCAAGGCACAAACCTCCTGAGCTATCTGTCCTGACCATAGTGCCTGGGTTTCTCCAGGGCCCTCAGGAGCCCCACTATTTGGGGTAGTGACTAATTTTGCAGTCAATGAGATCCTGCTGAGAATTGCATAATCATAATTCCTGGAATGACCTCCCGACTCACTTTGAAGCCTCTTAGCCATATAAATTCATTTGTCTTTACCTTTTCCCCATTTTGGTAAAGGTCTTTTTCCAGTTGGTGTTTGGTAGTAATCCCTCAGTGCCAGGGAGGATCATCTCTGAGGGTCATGTCCCAAACTGGTGGGAATTTATTGCCTTTTTAAGCTAAGTTTGGATTAGAGAAAGGCCACATTTGAGCAACAAGGAAGCTTTCAGGAGGTAACCCTTAGGTACCCTATAATGCTAGGCTATTTCCATTTCAAAAGTAAAGGTTTATAAGCACAGTCATCCATATTAATGGCCCATCAATGGACCATCTTCCTTCACTAGCCATCACCTCTGTTCTTGGGGAATTCTTACTGTTCCATTAGAGAATGTGGCAGATCTCCCTAGGATGGGAATTCAATATTCTTTCAGTTGTGTGAATATCCACCCACTGTGACAATGCCCCATGAAATTCTGAACACATTTATATGCCTTATATATCTTCCCAGGTGAACCTTCTCCCTTGTATCCCCCATCATTGACACCCCAAACAAATGATCCTCTCATGCCACAGTTGTAACTGTTTTGTGATCCAAAACTTCTTCAATTATGAAACCAATAGTCAAATACAATTAATAAGAAAATGAAATAATAACGATAGTTTTTAAAATAAGAAATAAAATACCAAAAAATGAAAAATGAAAAATAAAAAATAAAAAAAATTGGGATTATA
>JAQZBX010106121.1:0-10783 GCA_029593785.1 Cabassous unicinctus
CCCCCCCCCAAGTTGTTTGCGCTCACTGTCTGCTCTCTGTATCTGTTCGTTGTGTACTCTCTCTGTCTGCTTCTCTTCTTTTTTTAGGAGGCACCAGGAACCAAACCCAGGACCTCCCAGGGAGGCGCCTAATCACTTGAGCCATTTCCACTCCCTGCTTGTTGTGTCTCTTGTTGTGTTTCCTCATTGTGTCTCCTTATTGTGTCAGGTCACTGTGCCAGTCTGTCATGTGAGCTCACTGTCTTGCTCGTCGTCTTTAGGAGGCACCGGGAACCAAACCCAGGACCTCCCATGTGTTAGGCAGGCACCCAACTGCTTGAGCCACATCCGCTTCCTTCTAAAACTTCTTTAAAAATAAAAAAGTAAAAAAGAAAAGAAGTAAAGGCCCCCAAGCCTTGGTATTCAGCCCTTTGCAAAATGAGTTTTATTTTTGAAAATGATAGTAAAGTGCAATATTTGAATGGAAAAATTGAAAATAAGATAATTATAGGAAGATTTATATTTTTAGATTATAAAAATTATAGAAAAAATTATTATATTTTTGCTTATAACAGTAACATATATCATAAACATAAGTTTGACCTGTATTGTAAGAATTCTAGTGATATTATAATTGAAGTGGAAAATTTATCATATGTACAGGAGCAGACCAGATATAAATACAAATTTATATTTAAAGTTTGCAATTTAAAAAAATTAAAATTATTATGCATTCTTTATGTTCTGAATGTAATGCATGACTGTTATAGATAATCTGAAAATTTATAAATTAATCATTCACTTGCATTCATAAGAAATACATATTATTTCTAAAATTTGATGTCTAAAATTTTATTGTTTGCATATTTTCCCACTATTTTATTGATTTCATATAATTTATTTAATGTTTTCTCTAGTATTTACATTTGGAATATTATGACTTTTGAATGTTATAAATAGGTCTGTGGTAAAAATTCTTACATATAATTCTTATAAATACATGTAATTATATTCCTAGGACAAAATCTTAAAGGTGGATTTTAAGAGCTGAGTGTTAGAATGTTCGTGTTAATTTATATTTCAGCAAGCAAGATATGATTTTCCTGTCTTACTACAGCAGATTTTAGTATAATTATTTAGAAATAATGTTTGTCAATTTTATGCAGCGCTTCTAATATTTATTTGTGTTTTAATTATGCTTATTTGATTGTTAGTGAGGTGTCTCATATTTCACATATTTAAAATTATTTGAAATTTCCAATATGTGAATTTTTAGTACTTCTTTGTATGCACATTATTTTTTAGTATTAAGTGTTCTTCCAATATATATTTTTGGATTCTTTTATATATTATAGTAACTCTTAACTGCAAAAGGCTTTATAGATTGCTTTTCTTGCTGCCATTTGCTATTTTTGTAACATTCAGAAAGTTTGAACAATTTTATATTTACAAATATAAATATGATATTTATGAATATCATATTTTTCATTTTGATTTCTATTATGAAAGCATTCACTTCTTTTTCTTGTCTTTTATTTTTTATTCTACTAATACTTCCTTTAGATTAGTTGTGTGTATTTCCAGGTTTTTAAAAAGTCAGTTTCTTTTTTTCATAGGAATATTGATATACTGGCAAATATTTAAAAACTGGTCTGGGGATGGAGTAGGGCTGATTTATAGTGTTTGCCGATTTCCATGGGTTAAATACTCCCACCATAGCTGATTTCAAGCTCCTCACAAAATAGGCTCACGATATTCCTGAAAATTTAAATATTGGCTTTCGAAAGCTGCTGGCAGCTGGCTCCAGCACACCCCTGCACTAAGACTTTACTTCAGATTAGAGAAAAGCAGAGAACTAACGAGAATTTCCCCCCTCCCATGTAACAGAGTTTTCAGAAGAAAAATATTAAATACCCCTTTCTTTGTCCTTGGTTTATGATGCTTTCTTAAACATATTAAAAAATCAGAAATTAATTTTGTGGGTTATACCATGGCTATTCTGTATAAAGTTTTCTTTGTCACACACAAGTTATTAAAAGCTTTTTCAGATTTTTTATGTGGTTTTCCATTGGTCCTCTGAAACTGATGTTTTGTATCAAATACATAATAATAAATAATAAATAATAATGCAAACAGTATTAACAATCTGCCCTATGCTTTGCCTCTGAAAACAACAATAAACATGCTATTTGCCCATGAGAAGGCTGAGATGACTAACCTGGCCGATTTCCATCTCGGTCTTCTTTAGAAATTTGGAGATATCTTAGTAGCTGCTGGTTCATTTCCTGTTTACTCTATTTTTGTAGATCATCACTCTGAAGACAGATTATAGCCTACAGGTATAGGGGGTCAGGTATTGTTTGAAATCCCTATCAGAGAAAATGCACCATCATTTTTGTCTTTTCATTTAATCATTTCTTCTTTGCCAACAACTAAATATTTCATTTGGGGAATTTAGCATATATGTTTAAAACAAATTTATGTATCTGGCACCTTTCTATTCCAATTAATAAATTTGTGATATTAAAAAATAATTATATGTTTTTTTCAATTTTTTTTTGGCTCAAGCTCACGTTGAACTTTTTTTTTTTTTTAAGGAACCAGGGCCTGGGAATTGAACCCAGGACCTTGTATGTGGGAAGCAGGTGCTCAACCACTGAGCCACATTGGCTCCGCTGAGTTGTTTTTTTCATACGTTTTGCTTGTTGTTTGTTTTTGTCTTTTTTAGGAGGCACCAGGAATCGAACCTGGGACCTCCCATGTGGGAAGCAGGCGCTCAACCATTTGAGCCACATCTACTCCCAGACATATTCTTTTAACTTTGGTATATTGTGATGGCCTTAACTGATGATGATTCTTTGTTGTTTGTACGTATGAAATACCTTTAACTCTTCAACTATGGAGAGACTTCCTTTGATATAGTGAACATCAAATTCAACAACATCAATCCTTCAATTTCTACCACATGCTTTTCTTTCTAAGAATATATAGCAGTGCCCATTATATAGAATATGCCAATATTGAATAATATTAAAAAATGAAGTCTGAATAAAAGTTTGAAATGCCACCTTTATGCATATTATTTCCATAATCCAGTTGAAGGTAGAACAAAAGTACACATACACTAAATAGTCAACGTACATATGATCTTTTTCTATATAATGTGTGCATATAGATTGATTCTAAAGCCTTTAGGATTTACAGTAACCTTGGGTTTGAGTTTTTCTCTGGCCCATCTAGAATGATTGAATAAGTTGGGTAAGGCATGACTTCTTTCTATTTCTTCACATAGTTTCGAAATAGCTGAGGAGTCTACAGCTGCTCTTTTTTGTTTATCATTAGAGATTTTTAAAGCAAGTACTTAGTCAACTTTTGATTTCCAGAAAACAAGGAAAAATAAAATAGAACAAATAATCTCAAAAGAATGCTAGAACTGAGGGTTAATAGTTTACTTTTATTATTTATTATACATATTTTTGTTAGTTTTCCTACTGAGCCTTATGGATTATTTATAATAATGCTTTAATAATATCTTCCTCTCAAGATGTAATGTACAGATAAATATGAGAACAGGAAATTTGATTAAAACACACTAAATTATTGCTCTATTTTTCTTTTATTGTCTACATTTCATATTACAATGTTTACACTTCTTACATAAATGTTAGTAAGCATAATTTAAATTTTCCTTAATATCTCTCTCAAATATTTATGAATCATTTGAATCTTTTAAAAAAATAGCTGCTGCACTTAGCAATAAAAAAAAGTTTGAATCTGCTTATAAATTGCTTACCAAAGGCACATGTATTTTTCTGTATAATGAACTTAGCAAGTATTAGGGGGAGAAAAGATTTCATTATTCTGACTTCTAACACTGTAGATTAGTTTTGTTTGTTAACATCTTATAAATGGAATCGTAAAGTATTCTTTTGTGCCAACATCCTTTTATACAACATTATGTTTGTGAATTACTGAGGCATGCTGTGTAGTCCATTCATTCCCATTGCTTTATAGTGTTCCATTGTATGAATAAAGATTTATTTGCTATTTTATTGTGAATCAACTTTAGGTTTTTTTTTTTTCCATATTTGGTTATTATAAATAACATTGCCATGCACTTTTTTGTGTATGTGTTTTTCAGTGTTCCCACCATATGAAAATACACTTAATGTACGTCTTTTAGGTCCATATGAAGGAGCGGCATTTGTGGGTAATAGGGCACACGTATGTTCAAGTTTAGTAAATAATAGCCGGCTTCCAAAGTGTTTGTACCAGTTTACACTCCCACCAGCAACAATTTGGAGTCTCAGGTACTCTCATTTTCACCAGTTTGATATTTTCTGCCTTTTTCATTCTAGCCATATTGTTATATGTGTGACTTTAATTTGCATTTCCCTGATACTAATGAATTTTAGCACCATTTCACATATTTCACATTGGCTTATTTTTTCAGGTATTTATTTATTTATAACAAATCCAATTTCATTTGTTAATAAATTATAAATCCTCCCAAAGTGTACAATTAATAGTATTTGGTATAATCACCTAGTTGTGCATTCATCGCTTCAATCATTTTTAAAGCATTTTCATTATTCCGGTAATAATAATATTAATAATAAACAAAAACAGAACTCATCACCTCTCAATCTCTCTACACTTCTCTTGCTGTACATAGCTGCTATTCTATTTATCCTCCTCTCTAGTTTATTTGTATTTATATTTTGTAAAAACAATCGTATATAGGCAATATCACCCATTTTCGTATTTTACATGACTTTTCACTATGTTATACAGTCCCATGTTGCATTTTTTAGCTTTCCTTTTAGTAATATACATGTCTTTAAACTTTCCCTTTCAACCACTGTCATACCCATGTAATCACTCTCTTAGTTACAAATACCAGGATGTGCTGTCACCATTTCCATTCATTTCCAAAGATTTACAAACAACCTTTTAACCAGTTCTGCACAGATTAACCATCAGCTTTCCATTTTCTACCCTCATTCTATTTTCTGGTGACCTATATTCTAATTATTAATTCCGTGTGTTTACATAATATATTATTATATATATTTATTTATTATATTTATTTAATATATTAATATAGGGCAGTCATACAGTATTTGTCCTTTTGTGTCTGGCTTGTTTCACTCAACATAATGTCCTCCAGGTTCATCCATGTTGTTATATGGTTCACAACTTCATTTCTTCTTACCACTACATAATATTCCATCCTGTGTATACACCACAGTTTGTTTATCCTTTCTTCAGTTGATGGACACCTGGGTTGTTTCCAACTTTTGGCTATTGTGAATAACGCTGTTATGAACATAGGTGTGCAGATGTCTATTCGTGTCCTGCTCTCAGTTCTTCTGGGTATATACCTATCAATGGTATTGCCAGGTCCCCTGGCAAGTTTATATTCAACTTCCTTAGGAACTGCCAAACAGTCCTCCACAGTGGTTGTACAATTCTACATTCCCACCAACAGTGAATAAGTGTTCCTAGCTCTCCACATTCTCTCCAACATTTGTAGTTTTCTGACTTTTTAATAGTGGCCAATCTAATAGGTGTGAAATGATATCTCATTGTAGCTTTGATTTGTGTTTCCCTGATCACTAGTGATCTTGAACATTTTTTCATGTGTTCTTTGCTATTTGTATTTCTTCTTTGGATAATTGTCCTTTCAAGTCTTTTTCCCATTTTAAAATCAGGTAGTTTGTCTTTTTATTGTTGAGTTGTAGCTTCTTTTTATACATCATAGATATTGAACCCTTATTGATATCCTCATTGTGAAACTCTTTGTGGTTGTGGTGTTTTTTGTTTTGTTTTTTTTTGTTTTGTTTTTCATTTTTCTATTGGGTTGTTTGTTTTTTCATATTTAATTTATATATATTTAAAATATTCTGTATGAGTTCTTTGTTCAAATATATATATATATATGTATATATATATATATACATATATATATATATATATACACATATAGCAAATACCTTCTTCCAGGATGGTATTTAGCTTTTATCACTCTCAAGTCTCTTTAAGTTTATTATTTTTTTGAAGAAATTTTTGACTATAACAAGGTCCTGAGGATATTCTCTTTATGTTTTCCCCCAAAAGCTTTATTATTTTACTTCAATATCAGATCTACAATACAACTGAACTGTTTTGGGGGGTGTGTATTTTGTTTTAGCTTATATTTCATCTTTTCCATGTGTATATCTAATTGGCCCAGCATCATTTATTTAAAATAATCTCTTCCCAACAGCATTGCCATGTAATGTATGTCACAAATCAAGTGACTCTCCATGCATTGGTCGGCGTTCTGGGCTCTTGTTCTACTTTATTGGTATTTTTGTTGCACTCTTTAAATGCCTCGCTAATCATGGTGTCTTCAGGAATTATTATCTAACGTTACAAACTCAGAATCAATTCATAATGAAATCCATTTCTCACAATAATAAATGCAAATTTGTATTTCAGGATACTATTAAGTATTAAGTATTAAGTTTAGTTATTAAACTAAATTTTTTTTGCTGCCTCTCATCATATTCTTTAGGTCACAATAGTTTGTGCCTCATAATGCAGCTGATAAAGAGCTCATATTTAGAGTAGACGTGATAGTTAAAGAATTTTCTTATCTTTCTCTTGTTCTTAATTTCAGTATATGGTTTGTCTAGAGGAACTTTTCAGAATATTAACTATTCAGTGTAGTTAAAACTAGATAGTAGATATTCCTAACCTGTTTAATTAGAAATATTATGTAAGCATCATTACCCTGAAGGGGAAATGATGGCACTGCCAACCCCACCTGCACTAAGAAATTTGTACTTTACCTCAATATAACTCTTGATATAGCAGGTGACACAAGGACCCAATAAGACTGCCAGCTTCAATCTGAATATAAAATAAACATGTAAATCTTACTTTCTCTTGTTTTCTTTCTTTTCTTTTTCTTTTCTTTTTTTTCCCCTAAGATGAAAAAAATAAAAAATAGAAACTCTGCTTCCAGTCATGGAGAAGTAACAGGGACTAGATTTACTTTCCTGCCTGAACCACTATAAAACAGAATAAAATTTATGAAAACAGTTTTCAGACATTAGCCATTCCGGAAGCACAGGACAGAGATTCCTGAGAGAGGGAACGAGGTTGTCCATGATCGCCTAGCTCGCTCTCTGGAGATTTCAAGCTACAGTGCTGGGAGAAGCATGGATGGCTTGGCCTGAAACGGAGCCCATAAATAACACAACAGAAAGTGGAAGAAATTTCGAGAGGGCAACAGGCAGTGGTTAATGCTGCTAATTCTTTGCTCTGCTTGAATACTATATTAGAGACCTGTTCCTTATGTCCCTTTTTTTGACCCAATAATAATTCCTTCTTGAAAATTTCCTTATCCTAGAACTGCCCAACTCTTCCTTTAACTTCAGTTAAATGTTGAACTTCCCTTATTTTGTGTTTTTAACATTTTTGAAAAAGTGTCTTTAAGGAAAAATCTAGAAACACCTTTCAAAAATGTCATATACCTGTTATTTAGGCCAAGGTATATCTTCATGAGTTACTAGACTAGAGCGCCTGTTGAATATTTGATTGATTCTGTATGAAAACCACTAATGTGAGGGTCTAAACATAAAGAATCATATAAAAGTGAATCATAATTTCATTTCATGTTTATATAGACAATTTTAACTCATAACTTTAAACTTTGTACATTCCTTACCATTATCATCAAGAACAAACAATTGGTGATTGCGAGAAATGATTTGAAAGAGAACTGATCTAAAGAAGTAGAGGCATCTGATTTGATACTTCACACTTTTATTAAAATGGAAATTTGCAGCCAAATTTTTCTCCCTGTCATTTCTTCAATTCATTCAAAAGAAAGAATTAAAAGTATTCACCTGACTTTTGTAGCTTTAAGAAAACATTTTATGTTAAGATTAAATGAATAAATCTAAACAAATGGATGTATTTCCCATGTTAAATGAGTCCTGATAATTGGTCCATATTTACTAGCTACCAAATGCTGAATTCCCACTGACATTAAGTCAAGATTATGGAATATTTTAGGTTATAAGAATGTAAAAGAAATGGGAAAATCAGTGTCATTGAATTCAACAAAAGTGGCATTTGAAACCATAAGAGCTACTTTCAAGGGAAATTAAAAACTTGGCTAGTTAACCAGCAAATTCGATCTTAGTAATTCTGACTTAGAATTTGCTCTGGCCTCAGTGGAACAGCTGCTTCTCAGTATTTGGGAGCCCACGTTGGGAAACCTATCAGCCCATGAAAAGGGCAAATGAGATAGAGCATAGCCTCTGTAGGGAGTGAGCAGGGGCTAAAAGAGACTGGATTTCCTGATCACTGGATTTGTCACCGTGGAGTATCTCTGTAAATAAATAGAGGACAATCAAAATCTTTTCACCTCAAGTATGGCGTTTTCTGTTGGGCACCGTAAGACACAAGGAAACTCATGGGCTGAATCTCCTTAAGTTCTGGCACATGATTCTCTTACTTAATGGCTGGGAACAGGAAATACGGTAGTTTTCAGGTTTGCTACTGGTCATGGGTGGGCAATACATTCAGAAATCTTCCCTCTTTTCCTACATTTTTAAAAAGATTTGTTTACTTTATTTTTCTTTATTTATCCCCTCTCCCCCAGATGGTTCTCTCATCTGTCTGCTCACTGCCTGCTCACTTTCTCCAGGAGGCACTGGGATCCAAACCTGGGACCTTCCACATGAGAGGGGAGTTCCTAACAGCCTGAGCCACATCTGTTCCCTGCGGTCTGTGGGGTCTGTTGGCCTGTGGCATCTGCTCATTGCTACTGGGGCAGCATCCAGCTCATTGTGGCAGGGGCAGCATCTGCTCGTTTTCTTTTAGGAGACACCAGGACCCGAACCCAGGACCTCCCATGTGGTAGGCGGGTGCCCAACTGGTTGAACTACATCCACTTCCCCTAAATTTATATTATTATTGAAGCAAAGAGTTACTTGCACCCCTCTGTCTTAATTTGCCACAGGGCTGCTGATGCCAAGTACCAGAAATGGGTTGGCTTTTATGATGGAAGATTTATTTGGGTAAAAGCTTATATTTCCAAGGCTGTGAACTGTCTGAATCAAGGCACCACCAGAGATGCTTTCTCAGCGTCCTGCCACATGGCAAAGCAAGATGGCCGCCAGTCTCTGCTGAGGTCCCTGCCTTCCCCTCCAGAATCTAGCATCTCCTGGAGCTCAGCTTGGGCAACCAGGCATAGGGCTTGTATCTTTCCAGGCCTCCTCTCTCAGTCTCGGCTACTCCGCTTTCTTCCCGAGTTCAGCTGTGGGCTGTCAGGCATATGGCAGGGCTCTCTCCTCAGCCTTAACCGCCTAACGGGCCCAGCCCCTCAAGGGCCTCTTTTTGTCCCTCTGTGCTCTGCTGCTTCCAGACTCCAGACCTCTCTCAGCCTCTCGGGGTTCTCTGTTTTCCTGCAGTCCTCTTTCTCTCACATGGCAGGATTAATATGGTGGCTTCCTTTTCCTCTCCGTGTTTCAGTTCATAGCAGACCCAGCAAGAGGGCAGAGGCTCAACCCGAGTCATGGATAGTCCAATCCAAAGGGTCTCATACCCACAGGAAAGGATTAGTTAAAAAACATCTTTCTCTTTTTGGGATTCATAAAAGAACTTTGAACTGTCACATACTAATCAAGGAGACTTTTATTAATTCTCCTTCTAGTTGGTTCATTAGAACTCAGATATATTTGCTAGGCCCGAATTGAAAAAGGGCAAGCACATGGTGAAATTATTTACCCCATGATCCCGAATCCTCTTATAATGACCATGATGCTTCTTTATTTTTCACATCCAATTTAGCACTTGGAAGCAAATAGAAAGCCTACTTTCTACTTCTTGATGGCGATAAATTTAAACTCCGAATAAGAATTTGAGTTCTTTTCATTCCGATTTTAAGATTGGGGAGCGATTTTTCCTAAATCCTCTCCTTGAAGTGAAAACAAGGACTTCAAGACCTCAGTGAAGAGGATTTTTATCAGGGCTGACTGTCTTTGCTCCTGCCGTGCCCCCTGAGCCCTGAGATGTGCTTGATGAGCGTCCCGGGAGAGCACCGCGCCGTGGGCAGCAGGACATGTGTGCCTGCAGGACCTGCTCATGAATGCGTAGCTTCTTAATTGCTGCAGAGATGTTAGTCTGTACTCATATCCTGCATCAAAAATGCAGTGAAAAGTTAAAGCCATCCTCCTGGGTGTCAGGCCAGGGCCTGGCAGAGTCACAGAGAAATAATTTGAGCTATGAAATTCAAGCCTCAGCTGGTCTGAAACTCTGCCCTTTCCCAGGAAATGACAATTGTTCTGGGTCCACAGGCTTAGATATTCTTTGAGGGGCACTTAAAAGTGAGCATTAGAGAAAATGCCTCCTTCCACCAGTGCTTCCTGTAATTGCTCTATCAGGAAGTGAGTGAGCCCACAGAGCCTCTCAAGCCACTCGAGAAATATGTGTCACTGCTGTGTCGGTGCAGAGGAGCTCACACAGAGGAGGGTTCCGTAGAACTGGCTTGTGAGGAGTGCTTTACTGTGGAACTCCTAAAGACCCAGGTATGTGCACGACCACATTGCCTCAAGAAGGATGGCAGGGATGAGTTGTAGAGAGCCTAAGAGCCAAAGCCTCTTCAAGGGAGAGGATGGATTCTTCAAGGGAGAGGAAGGACTCTTCAAGGGAGAGGAGGGGCTGTTCAAGGGAGAGGAAGGGCTCTTCAAGGGAGAGGAGGGGCTCTTCAAGGGAGAGGAGGGGCTCTTCAAGGGAGAGGAAGGGC
>JAQZBX010106122.1:0-10789 GCA_029593785.1 Cabassous unicinctus
GATGAGTGGGAGCCCTGTATGATGTTATGCATGTTTGTTTTGTAAGTTCACAATGTTTACTGAACACTTGTAATTTCTGTATGTTCATGTATGAATGGTATACTTCAATAAATTGTTTAAAATAAAAAAAATAAAAAATAAAAAAAAGATTAAATGACTTGTCTAAAATGGAGTTTACCTGGTCTGCTCACCTGACCTACAATGTGGCTAGAAACTAGTGACTGTGCAACCTGGTCAAACAAACTTTGGTTCATCAAAAGATATCTTACGAGAGTGAAAGGCAACTATAGAGAGGGAAGATATTTATAATGCACCCATCAGACAAAGGACTCATCTGAATTATGTAAAGAACTATAAATCTATAAGAATGTTACTTACCAACTTTTATTCTCATGATGCTAACAAGCATACACTGGTGTTTAACTTACATAGTAATATGCCCATTACTATGCTAAGCCCTTTACACGCATTCTCGCTTACTTCTCACCACAGTCCTAGGACAGTAAAATTATTCCCTTGATTTTATGAAGAAACAGGCTCCAAGAGGTTAAGTAACTTGCCCCAGATCCTAGAAGGTCAAACTCAAATCTAACTCAAGAGGCTATGCTCTTTAAGCCAGTTTTTATGATGAGCCCTTTGGAAGCTCCACCGCCATGCTGGCCATTTCAAACAATCACCAATAATGTGCATAGGGAGTTTACCGTGGAAGATGCTGGGCTAACTGATTTCAGCTATCCATCTCTAAAGACCCTGAACTCTATCACATTTTTGTTGACCACAGAGACAAGGTGGACAGACTTCATTACAGATGACTTTGGCAGTCTGCCTCTTGAGGCCATTTTAGAACCCTTCACTTTGGAAAGAGAAAAGCTTAGGAGAGAAACAATTAAGTAATGAATGAGTCGGAAAAGCTACACAGGCACTTGATTAAACAATTCCAAGTTTCTATAACTAGGAATAACCTTTTACATAAGTTTACTTTAACATAAAAGGAAAAACAAAAAGCCCAGACCCCATAACCCCAAGATGACAATATAAATTAAAAAATGATTAGATAATTAGTAATGGTAGAATCCTAAATGTTAAAAAAAAAAAAGGAGTTGGTAAGGAAGGCAGAGCACATGGAACCTCAAAGGTTTACTGGGGTTAGGGTGGAAGATCATGTCCTCCACTACACATCCCTGCTGACAACAGAATGAGAGAGCAAATGGGCCAAAGGAACAGAAATTCTGCTACCTGAGCAGCGGTCTTTCCAAAGGCTTAGGAAGTCTTTTCCCATTGTACAGCTTCACTTTCATAACTCTTCCTAGTCAGGACCATATATTTATTTGGTGTCAGTAAATAAAAAGGCCACGGTCTTCGAGAAGTGAGCTCGAGTTCTTACCTGGGTTCAGATCCTATCTTCACATAGAGTTTGGCTTATTTCCCCCTAAAAGCCTGACCTTCTCCTTTCTTACTGATGTTCATCTGTTACACTGCTGCCCACTCATGTGGCCTTCTCGTGGTTTATCTCTGTTGGCTTGGCATTTTTCTCCCGAAGCATTTCCTGACTACTGCAAATGAGGGCACACCATGCACTCCCGGCATGCGGAAATGATTCCAACAGTCAAGAGCCAAACAGGCACGCAGCATGAAGGCTAGCATCTCGAAGACTCCACTTTGAGCCATGAGCTCCTTCGAGGCAGTGGGATCTGCACAACGTGGGTGCCACAACAGTGGTGATTCCCAATGGTATTCCTTTTTTCCTTTTTATTGTGTGCCCCTTTTAAAACATTTATACTATTTTATTTATTCATCTCTATTAATTGTCTTAAATCCTTTCTTGAACAAGGTAGGATATAAATAAAATACATAGGTAATATTAAAATGAAAGTTTAGTAAAAGTAAACACTAAAATCCCATAGCCAAGCAAAACATGTTGCTTGCATGTCCCACATTTCCTTCTTCCTTGTGTTATTTCTGAACTCACAGCAAATACAAAAGCTTTCAATCGAATTCTCTTTCAGGGGAAAAAAAAAAAAAGAATGTAGAACCAGAGCATTAAAATTTCAAGAAGCAATTGTTTGAAATGCCCAAAGCAGAAAGGTAATGACTGGCTTATGGCTCATTAAAGAAACACACTTTTAAATTTAACTTCACGGTGTTTGCTAATTACAGCAAGAGATGTTGGCTGGGCACACTCCACAAGCCCCTCCCCACCCACAGATAAGACCACAGGAACGTCTCTTAAGTCCACTTCGGGGGCACCCTCCTGAACCTAATGCTCGGTCTTCCTGTCCCGGGTGGCAGAATTTGTCTCTGATCAGGTGTTCACCTCTCAGCCAGGCCCCTTCACACCTACATCTGTGGGTCCCATGCTGCCTCTACCCTGACACTGTCTTTTTCAATTACTCCCTGGCTCTGCACCCGACCCCCATGGTCAGCCCCAGCTTTCGGAAAACTCCGCTCCTCAAGGCAAATTCAGGACCCTACAGGAAACAGAATTCAGGGAGACAATTGTCTTTGGAAGAGAACAGATTCAGTATTTTGAACAGAAAGAATAAAGAAAGCTTCAAAAATCCATACCATAGTGTTAAACATAAGTTCTGGCACTTTTTTAAAATTTTAATTAATACTATATATGTATAGCAAATTTTACCAGAGGATGAAGCATATCAATCTAAATACATGTCTTTTTAAAATGAGCAAAACCTCATGCTTATCAAAATCAAGAAATAACAGAAAACAAGGATCAGAAAGGTTAAATGACTAGCTTAGAGGCACAAACCTCCCAGAGTTCCTCGCTGCAGAGCCAAAGTCCTTCCCCCTCTCCTATGCTGCCTCCCTTTATCTTTTCAATAACTTGATTTGCCAAAGTACTGCTGCCTTCACTTTGCAAATAAGTAAGTGGAGGCTCAGCATGGGCTGAAGCTTCTGCTCTTAATGACAGTGCTCCTCAGCCTCCTCAGTTCCTGGACACCTTAAGGAATGTGGTCATCTGGTAAGTTATGTTTTCAGACAACGAAGGCTTAACCCTCCAGGCCCAACAGGCACATTTTAACCAGGGTTACTGTTAAGAGTATCAATCACTAAACATAATGTAGATGGGAAGATCCTTGAAAGAATGGACCTTCTCAGACTCATCATTAAGACTAAATTAACTGCCCATAGCGAGAGTAGATAAGCAATGAATGAAAAAACACAGTTTATTCACAGCTTTAGGGACCCAAGCTCAGCTGCCTCCTCCTGTGTGGATAATTTCATTGCCCAGGTCTAGCCCCACAGTGGTCAGTGGATCTGCCTCTACTGCGCTATCCCTTTCTTCCCATCTGCAGCCCAAACCCAAATGTTTAGCCTCTCCACCCTAAGGCTGTAACCTACAGCCAGAAAAAACAACAGCCAAAAACTGGAAAGAGCAATGTACCCTGTTATCAGGAGAGATATTGAAAAGGCAATGACTCTAGGAAACTTTTTATTGGTAGGGATGTTTTTGCACTTCTAGTTTCATGGCTGTTCTGGAAGGGTGAAGATTCCAGAACACTGATCTCCACAAGTGGACTGCAAGAAAATAACTTTTTACTTAACAACTGTGTTTTTCATTTAACACCTCTCTTAAAACAGGTTAAAAGCACTGCCGACAGGCATGTTGTAAGAAAGACTCTCTTTCAAAGGTAATACAGCACCGGCAGAGTAGAAATTTGAATGAGTTATTTAGGAATAAATTTGGATTAAAATGTGTCAATTAAAATTTCTACAAAAAGTATAAAGATCAAGAAAACTACCTTGATTTACTGTAAAAGAACCCTTTCTCCAAATAAATTTTATAAATCATCTTGGAAATCTTAGAAGAGTTAATATTTTAGGCACCTGATGATGCATCTGACACACTACAGCGGAGATGCCAATTTGATTTCAGTGTGCCCAGGTGACAATAAATCCCACCCCCTACTCCTATGAGGGACAGACAGATAAATGATGGCTCCACCCTGTAAACAAGAAATCTAGAACGCTAGAGAAAGGGAATCATTAAAGATCACATGAATCTTCTTTATAGCAGAATTGAGTGGTCCTATCTAGTCACATGTTCCATGCTCTAGAATACAAATTTAAGGGGATATTTCAAAGCTTAAAATTTGTGAAGGGAGACTTAATCTGACTTTTGACATTTCTATATTGCTCTAATTGTTACAATGATGTATTATGCTTATAAGTTTCAAATAGAATTCCTTGGTTTTTGTCTCTCAGATTGCTCCTAGTTGAGATTTTTAGGGAAAAAGTTTCTGAACATTGTGAATATTAAGCTTTGAAGATAGTCCTTTGAAGATAATGCTAGTTACACTTAAATGGCATCAAACTCAAGAATTGACGTCAAATGCATAAACATGTGATATTCTCTTCTTCCAACCGTATGTGTAAGTAAGAATTAAGAGTTCTGCTTTTTCTCCAACTAAATCATGTTATTTCAACTTCAGGTTTGATTTCTGATTTCACAAAGAAAATTCTCCTAGAAAATATCAAGTCAAGTCATTTGGAGCTTCTCTTCTAGTGAATCCTGAAAGAGAAAATCAGCACACTACACCTGAAGGCCAAATTTTACAGAGTCTGTTGACAAAGGCAGTACAAAGTGACTTAACCAAGAGAGCACATTCTCTTAGAAACCAGAGTTTTCATTAGGGATTTCACCTAGAGCCATATATAGGATAAAGTAAAATGTTTTTAAACAAATATTTCTTTGGTTCCATCCACCAGTCCAATAATAATGACAGACCCTAAAATTCTAGCAGCTTCATGGTCTACCTTTGACAAATGTTTACCTAGGACTCCGGCTAAATTTATTATGCTAGACCTTTTTGATAATTTGCAGCTGCCTAGCTCAGTAAATCCAGTAAATGGTCGCTCTATTATTATCTGGACTATTAGTAAGTGGTGAGACAGGCTGATTTCATTTACCACTTTGCTTTTAAAAACTAGAGAGAACTGAAAGAATAACTAGCCAGACAGCGTCATGCAAAGGGAAGGAAAATGAAGGCCAAGAAGTGATTTACCCAAAGCCATAGTGGTGATTAGAACAAGAACCCCCAGGCGCCCTATGGCAGCCTAACAAGATCTGTAATTCCCTTTTCATAGTGAAGAGGGGCTAGTACATTTGAGGGATTCTTATGTTGGGTGTCCAAGGACACAGTATCAGAAAAAGCAGCTTTGTATTCTGAGGATCACTAATCTAGGTGTTAGCACAGCATGAAGGTCAAGAGCTTAGACTTCAGAGTCTGACTGCTTAGGTTTGAATTCAGGCTCTGTGCAGTGGCATGATTTGGGAAAAGTTACTTAATCTCCCTATGCCACAATTTCTCCAACTTTAAACCAAGGATTATCATAGTACCTAATTTACAGGGCAGATGTGAGAATTAAGATAATATAAAGTGTTCAGCACAGTGCTGGGCACAAAATGAACACTCAAAAAATGTTAGCTATTATTACCACCACACAGACAAACATTTCCTGAAAACACACACTTGGACAGTTTTGCTTGGGATAGCCCAAACTGGCTAGTTTTGATCATCAATTGGAAATAGAGTGGGAAGACTGACCCAACAGCTGAGAGAGAACTGATTCACCCTATGACCAACGTGTAACGTGTGACCTTGGAAGCCTTCCCGCCCTTCACGCTGATCACCTCCAGAGTAGTCATCAAGAATTTACTGGGCTCCTGCTACACACCAAACACCGTGTGAGACTCTCTCGCGTTATCTTTTATTAGATGAGAAAACAGAGTATTACAAATAGTTCAAGTGCGGAAAAAGCACGCGAATCCTGAGACCGTTCTAAAGGTACCACTTCTTTCCTGGTCTGGGCTTCTTCCTAATCTGCGGCCTCTGAATTGAGGCAGTTTATCCGGGAGGCTGTTCCTTCAATTTGTGGGTAGCGACTCGGGAGTACGAAGACGGGCACAAGACACGTGCCTCTGAGCCGGGGCCCACTTTAGAGGCGGAGCGTCCCCATGAAAGACTCGGGGACCGAACAGACCCCTGGAAAGGTTCTCTGGTGGCCTATGATGTCTAAGGCTCTGCGTGCCACCCTAACGTTTGCACATCGGCCAGGGCAGGTATGTGAGTCCAGCGCGGTACCGAACTCAAGGGGAACAAGAACTCCACCCCAGTAGCCTACACCTCCGGGACCGTACTCGCTCCTGTGGGTGCTGGGGGCTCTGCCTTGCCTGCACACAGCGCACGCGGCGCATCAGCTGCTGAAAGCGCGGGTAAAGGCCGGCCCCGGCACCTCCGGCGGAAAGGTCGGAGCGGAGGAGTCAGCTCCGCCGTCCGGCGGTCGCGCACGTCGACCGGGGTCACGCGGCCTCTCCGTCGGGCCCCGGCAGCCCGTGGCGGGGGCGGGACGGTCGCCGCTCGCCTGGCCTTCCCCCCCACGGTACGACCGGGCCCGGCCAGAGCTCCGACGGCGGTGACGCCGCAGGCCTCACCTCCCTGCGCACGTTCAGCAGCGAGTAATAGTCTTCATTGTCCAGCTCCTCCTCGCCCAAGGCCGTCGCCATCTTCGCAACCTTTCACCCCGGCAAACCGGCCAGGCCGTGCTCAAGAGGGACCCGCGATCCGCGGCCGCGACAGCGAGGGCCGGGCGGGTGGCGCCACAGCGGCCCCTGGCGGCCCGGAGTCGCGCCGCAGTCACCGCCGCCCGCGCCCGGCAGAAACGCGCCTGCGCGCTGCGCTGGTGGCTGCGGGTCCGCCCAGCGGCGCTCCACGTGCTGCCGACCGCCTTCCCGGCCGTGGCCGGCGTCGAGCCCGGGTGTGGCTGCCCACCCGGGGGCCTGAAATCTGACCGGCCGCCCTAGGGTATTTTCTAGGCTGGAAAGGGAAACTTAAAGCCAGATCCGAGAGGACGTCAGCCTTTGGGCGGTGCTGCACAGGCCCCTGCGAGACTCCCCCATCTCCTGCGGGAGGAAGACCCACTCCCCGCGGCAGCGAGAAGCGCTAGGGCCGCCGTGCTCGCAGTGCTGGGCGCATCCAGATCTCCAGTATCCCCACGCGGGTCGTGGCCGGGGAGACCACCCCCACGGGAGGCCCCTCTTGGCCCCAAGAGCTGACTTCTCTTTGCCCGGAAAATCCCCAGAGGGGGATTTGTCACTTCCTCAGTTGTTCCTCGCGCTTTCCCTTGGGGCCCCAAGCCCTCCTGCCCAGAGGACAGGCCTCCTCACTTTATTTTTTTCACAACTGCTGGCTATTTAGGAGCACCTGGACGTTTCCCTGGTGCTTACACGATGAGGCAGTACCCACTTGTTATTTTAATATAATTGTTTGTGGCAGGTGTGTATGTACCTACAGCCCCTATTCTAGAGCCATTCTCCTGTAAATTTCTCCCTTATAATTTAGCGGGGAAGTCGCATTGATTTCAACGTGCCGCATGCCGCGGGAGGTACATCCTTAAAGTCGTCTCGGTTACAATAATTAATTTAAATGTCTTCCAGTGACGCAGTTATGGGGGAGAGGTAGATGGCAGGGCTGCCATACTCGTGCCACCTGCTTGCCCCATGCTGACCTGTACCAATTCTGTATCCTTTCTCAGGAAAGCTTGTTCCTTAACTACCCATCACTTCAGAGCCAACGTGTTGCCCTTCAAAAGGGCGTCCCCTGGGAAGCCCCAAACACCTGTCTGTGGATTTGAAGAGCTGATTTCTTTCTTTTCCTGATTTTTGGCCAGATGTGCACCATCTGGGCCGGTGCAGCATCCCTTCCAAGCTGCCCAGCCCTCTTAGGAGCCTTTGGCAAGAGACACTGAGGTGAGCTGCGATGTTGTTCAGGGGTGTTAAGTCAGACTGGATCAGACTGTCAGCTCAGGTTGTAAATTAAGACTATTTCTTTGGCTGTGTGAGGCTTCCCCACGATAGCTTTCACAGTCACTCATGTCTGTCAGCTGTTCCAGGGACTCTTATGGGCTGTTCCTTTTTCTCCTTTGCAGAGCTGTGATTAGGGCTAAAGTGCTTGCTGGCATTTGCTGGTCTCTAAGAATTGCATACAGAGTCTGGAAAAAAAAATCCACAGTGTTGAGACATTCCTTTTTTTCCTTAGGTTTGTAGACATTAATTGGCCCGTAACACTCACTTGCGTAGACAAGTTCTTTGCCATCCCTCCTCTGCTTTGGAAACACTGCCTGAAGGAATTATATAAATGGAACGTAACATATGTTTCCGTACACCCAGGTCTGTGTTTCTATGATTGAGAATGACCTGGTTTTTATCACCACTCAGACAAAATAAGTAGTGACTCAGGGATGCCCTGCCTTTGTCCTCTCTTGGGTCCACCGTATTTTGTATTATGGTTACTTGGAAAGTGGTTGTGACAAATGGAAAGCAAACTTAGCTACACCACGGGTCTGAGGATATATGTACTTCAGGGCTTGGCTCTTTGTTTCTCCCCTCCCCAAACCCTAATGTGCAGTGGGCGAAATAATGGAAAACAGGACCAGTGAAAATGTGTAAGTCAGCACACACAGCCAACAAAATCCTCACACCAGAGCAAATGGCAGAACTCAGCCACTTTAACTCACTGCCTTGAATTTTTGTTTATTTTTTTTTAATTGAGTAAAGTCGCAAAACAACTTGTAACTTAGGTATAAAACAAAATCTAACATATTTAGATAACTATATATGTGTGTGTATATATATATCTATAACTTACTGAATTCTTGTCTTTAAATCGGAAATATAAGGATATTTACCTCCACTGTTCATATTCAAAATGACCCCAGTACAGCTCTGTGTAGCCACTCCAGAAGTTTCTTCTGTTTAAAGGCTGCTTGAGCTAGCGCTGGGGCTCTCTCTTCTAGCTTGTTCCCAGGTTAGATACAGGATGACCAGTTAAATTTGAATTCCAGGTAACTAATGAATACTTTTTTAAAATATGTCCTCTCCAGTATTAGTATACTTACACTGCTTTTCTGTTTGCCGTATTTGGTAACTCCAGTGGAGACCCTTCAATCCTTCCTCTTTTCTAGAATAACACTCCTGAGAGAAGTGAGCAGTCTGAGCTCAACTAAGTCCACCCCCTCCTCTATATTTCAAGAGGAAAAAATACCTATAATCTTTTTATTATTCTCTCTCGAGCTCAGATTGGGCGTTAGCGCTCGCTTGCCACTCAATCTCTCCTGCCTCCCATAACCTTGCTGAAGGAAAAAGGGGGAATCTGTAGGTGCTCAGGAATTAGATTTTCTTGATGTTATCTGCTCCTTGAGCATTTCTGTGACTTGGCGTTGACATCTTTAGCCAAGGTGATAATTGTAGCAGGGCTGAGTCCTTCACCCCTGCCTTCCTGAGTCAGCGAAGTGGAAGAGTGACGGCGCGGGAGCCTCACCTCAGTGGGGCCTCGCAGATGTGGGCGCAGTGCAGGGACCAACCCATCTGAGACCTCGCCATCCCTTCATACCATGTGTCTTCCAAATCCCCAGGTCAGAGCTGCTGCCTTTGGAGCTCAGCATTTAACCTCTGATGCTGTCCAACTGTCATATCCGAGGTCCTGGGTTTCCCTGCTGTTTGTGACTTTGGGTCCTTGGTACCTGTTATAGGTATTCTGTTCATTACTAGTGTATAGAAACACTACTGAGTATTGCATGTTGATTTTGTACCCTGTCCTTTGCTGAATTCATTTATTAGCTCTAGTAGCTTTGTTTTGGATTTTTCAGGATTTTCAGTATATAGAATCATGTCATCTGCAAATAGAGAAAATTTTACTTCTTCCTTTCCAATTTGGATGCTGTGGCAGATTGATATTTATGAATTCCAAAAAAGAGATACCAATTATGTTTGTAAACTGGTCCGTTCCTCTGGGCATGATACCCTTTGATTGTATTAAATTCAAAGGTTACGTTTACTTGATTAAATTAAGATTAGGGCTTTGATTCAGCCACGTTAGTAGGGCGTTGAGTCCCTGCCCCCTTGGTGGGTGGACACTCACACAGAAAAAGATCCAGCAGAGGAAGAGAGACAGCTCATTAGACACGACAGAGGCCCCAGGAAGAGAGATGAGCCTGGTAGTCTACAGCTGACCTTGTGAAAAGACCAGAGCAGCTGAGCCTGGAAAGAAACGAGCCCTGGGGAGACAGATGAGCCTTATGCCAGCCTACAGCTGAGATAGGAAGAAGCTGGAACCATGGAGCCTTAAGAGGAAGAAGGAAGGCTGAACTCTCACAGACATTGCCCACCATCTTGCTTCAACACGTAGCAAATGACTTTGGGTGAGATACTACCTCTTATGGTACCTTCAGTTGGACTCTTTAGGGCCTGGTAACGGTAAGCTTCTACCTCAAATAAATACTCTTTATAAAAGCCAACAGAGTTCTGGTACTTTGCATCAGTACCTGATACAGATGCCTTTTATTTCTTTCCTTTTCTTGTCTTGTCTTGTCTAATGGATCTAGCTGTAGCTTCCAGTATAATGTTGAAAAACAGTGGTGACAGTGGGCATCCTTGTCTTGTTCCTGATCTTAGAGGGAAAGCTTTCAGTCTTTCACCATTGAGTATGACATTAGCTGTGAGTTTTTCATATGCCCTTTAGCATGTTGAGGAAGTTTCCTTCTATTCTTAATTTTCTAAGTGTTTTTATCAAGAAGAGGTGCTGGATTTTGTGAAATGCATTTTCTGCATCAATTGAGAAGATGATGTTTTCTTTCTTCCTTCTATTAATGTGGTGTATTATATTGATTTTTTTTTTTTTCTTAAGGAGGTACTGGGGAATGAACTCAGGATCTCATTCATGGGAAGTTGGTGTTCAATCACTGAGCCACATCTACTCCCCAATAAGAGTTT
>JAQZBX010106123.1:0-10781 GCA_029593785.1 Cabassous unicinctus
TCCCTGCGGCTCCTGCACCCAGCAGCTGAGGTGGGTGGTGGGAAGGAGAGGAGGCTAGGTTTGAGTGTGGGATGGTGGGATTGGGAAACTTCTGGAACATCAGCTAAGGATGGAGAATAAAGTGCAGCTCTATCTAGGGGGACTGGTGTTCTGGATTGTCCTCCATACACAAGTCCTGGACAGCAGAGGCCCTGATGCCAGAGAGGATAGATGGACGGACAGGCAGACGGACTGAGAAGGGAATGGTGGCAGTTAAAACTGAGTGGGTATGTGTTGAAGGAGGGGGAAGAACAAAGGCCAGGCAGCCGACACCTCACCTGTTGGGTAGTGGTACAGCCCAGGGGTGAGCAAACTTTTCCTATAAAGGAACAAATAGTAAATATTTTAAGTTTTGCTGGCAATATGATTTTTGTCGTCATAATGCAAAAGCAGCCATAGATGATAACGTAAATAAATGAGCAAAGCTTTGTTCCAATAAAATTGCTTTCATGGACACTGAAATTTGAATTTCATAAAATTTTCACAGGTTCTGAATTATTATTTGTCTTCTCAATTTTTTTCCCCAGCCATTTAAAAAATGTCAAAGTCATTTTTAGTCCGTGGGCCTTACAAAAGCAGGAGGGGCGTGGGCTTTGGCCTGCAGGCCAGAGTTTAAGGACCCCTGATCAGGGTCTCCAGAAGCTCAGGAGAGTGACAAGGAGAGATGGCCTGTCAGTCCTGGCGACTTCCCTGCTCTGTGGTTCGTACAGACTCTCCCTCTACCTCTGTCATGCTGCTCTCCGTGTATTTGCTGACGGGTCTGTCTCGGGACACAGGGCTCTAAGCACCTTACAGGCAGGGTCTCGCGTATTTCTATACCCCAGCACCTAGAACATACCTATTTCCTGGACTGACTCATATTCCTCCACAACCACAGAATTCCGCTGTCGACGTGTGATTGGAGGGGCAATCCAGGAAATGCCACCCCAGCAACCAGGCCTCACTGCCCTCACTCGCCATGGCCATGAACGTCAGTCCTTAGGGCTGGTTGACAAAGCTCCTAGAAAACAAACTGCACACAGTACCGTGACCCTGGATTTAGCCCTTTGCCAAGAGCAACTCTGTCTGCCACATTAAAAAGGTGGCATCCTGGACACTTAGGCGGTGATATTTGAAAGAGGTAAAAGCCAGTGAAGAAATAAGGGGAAGTCTATGGTCAAAAGAAATGATGGGGGTGGGAGGAGACACAGAGAAACGATGGTTGGCAGGGAATAAAAGACAATAGGAAATTAAAAAGATAGAAAGCCAGTTATGGTACTCTCGCCAGGGCCTAGTAGATGTTTGTTAACTTATGTGTATCCCACGTGGAAGTAAACACGCCCCTCCCTGGCTCCTGAGTTTGGAATCAGCGCGCAGTGAGCACGCTGCAGCACTTCCCCACCCCTCCCCCTCCTCTCTACCAACCAACCATCAGGAGAAAGCTAATGTCATCTTCAAGCATTTGGTAGCATATGCTGTACCTTCTTGCACAATACATGTATGTTTCCCAGGGAGTCAGGAGCTATTAAAAATAGGATGCTGGGAAGTGGATGTGGCTCAAGCAGCTGGGCTCCCACCTACCACATGGTGGGTCCTGGGTAGGGTTCCTGGTGCCTCCTAAAGAAGACGTGCAAGACAGCAAGCTGATGCAACAGGCTGGCACAGCGAGCTGACGCAACAAGATGACGCAATGAGATGACACAACCAAGACACAGAGAGGAAAGACGATGGGAGACACAACAAAGAGGGAGCGGAGGTGGCTCAAGTGATTAGATGCTGACATCCCACATGGGAGGCCCCGGGTTCGGTTCCCGGTGCCTCCTAAAAACAAAAAAAAATTTTTTAAAAGATGACAATGGGCAGGGGGGATAAATAAACAAATCTTAAAAAAAAAGAATAGGATGCTGTAGTGGGTTGAATAATATCTCCCCAAAACTCTATGTCCACTGAGAACCTTAGGATATAACCTTATTTAGGAAAGGGGTTTTTGCAGCTGTAATTGGTGAAGAGGAGGACATGGTGGGTTAGGGTGGGCCCTAAATACAATGGCTAGTGTCCTTGAAAGAAGAGGAAAGGCTGCATGGAGAGACACCCAGGGAAGAAGGCCGTGTGACAACAGAAGCCAAGGATTGCTAGGTCACCAGAAGCTAGGAGGAAGCAAGGAAGTACTTTTTCTTAAAGCCTTCAGAGGGAAATGGCCTGCCAACACCTTGATTTTTACTTCTGGCCTCCAGAACAATAAGAGAATAAATATCTGTTGTTTTAAGCCATCCATTTTATGGTACATTATTATGGCAGCCCTAGAAAACTATTACGATGATACTAAGGGACTTCTAAAAATAATTTATTAGAAATTTTTATTTAAAGTATGCTGGGGATCAACGAAAGGTAAGAAGGGAGGGCAGGAGAGAGAGAGAAGACACTAACATTTTAACTCAGGCTGGGTCAGCATTTGTCCTCACCACCCACTCAGCCACCCCAGCTCTTATCACCAGGCTCAAGAGTATTTTTCAATTATGAACATAACGAACAGCAAACAGAACCCAGGGCTTAACAAGCGCTGACACAGCTTTTCTATAGTAACTCTTTGCTTGTTACTAAATCTTGGACTAAGATTTAGTTTCCAAACCTACAGAATGGAACCAGGAGCTCCCAGGCAGACAGACCAAAATAGCAAAGTATACTTTCTAATTCACTGGCTATCCATTTTATCTTTTTTTTTTTTAAGATTTATTTTATTTATTCCTCCCCACCCCACCCCCTGATGTTTGCAGTCGCTGTCTGCTCTCTGTGTCTGCTCGTCTTCTCTTTGGGAGGCACTGGGAACCGAACCCAGGACCTCCCATGTGGGAGAGAGGCGCTTGAGCCACCTCTGCTTCCTGCCTTGTTGTGTCTCTCATTGTGCTTCCTCTTTGTCTTCTTGTTGCATGATCTTGTTGTGTCAGCTCACCGTGCCAGCCCATGGGGTCAGCTCACTGTCTTACTAGTCTTCTCAAGGAGGCACCAGGAAGTGAACCCAGGGCCTCCCGCATGGTAGGCAGGTGCCCAAATGCTTGAGCCACACCCGCTTCCCAAGGCTATGCGTTTTAAATGGTAAATGTATTCTTTTTCTTTGTGAAGAAATCTCCATAACAACCAAACCTGAATACTTGGTATTCGACCAACCTCAATCCCCAGTACATTTGGCAAGAATGGTTTCTTCCTACTAAAGGTGCAGCCCAGGTAGGAGTAGCCAGAGAATCTGACCGGCCTCGTGCACTGTGGAAGGGCCTCCAACTGGCAGCCACTCGTTTACCAACCAAGAGCACAACAGCTTCTGTGTCTCCACGGTTTTAGGAACTCCATCATCGATCACATTCAAGCCTTAGACTGGCTCACTGCTAACACTATTTACACATTTGGCCTTATGTGTTGGTATTTTTAGCATCCTCATGGGCCATTATATAATATTTTAACTTCAAATATACATTATTTGGAATTGTATTATCGATATAACTTAAATGGTCATTTTTCTTCTCTAAACTGCATCACAGACCACAAACTGAAGGTCTGAAGAGCAAATTCTGATGCTGAGTAAGTTTGAATGAATCAATGTGCTGAAACCCAAAAATAGCCCGTCTACAAATTCTCACAGGTAAGACTTGTCTCAGTATTACACAGAAACTTGATGCAAAGGTTCATATTAAAAGAACTCAATTATGTATATTATGTTAAGGGAACTTTAATCAACTTGATAAGGTAACAAAAGAAGTTCAGCAACCACGTTAACTTCATGAGAGATTTTAAGAGAAAAATCCTAAGTCAGTATTAATAACTTCCTACTTTGTTTCTTAATTCATATAAGGGCCATAATATTTCAAAATAATTTCTTTTATGCTTTCCACCTTTTCTAAATATCCAGGTAAATCTTTCTTGCAATTCTAACTGTAGCTCAACAAATATTCATCTGAGCTAGCTGAGCCACATATGTAACATTTTTAATTAAAGTGCCACAGTGTGCCTTGATTTCAAATCCTAAATACTGAAATCCAAAATTATTCTGTAGGCTTCCTATTTGTTGCCAGGAGTTTGAAAAGCTAAAAAAAGCAACTAAGCTTTCACATCGCCAGATAGCTCAGAACATGTCAGGAAAGCTCACTGGCTTCAAATAGATTGATGAACAGATGCCAAATCCAGGTACAGGCTGACAAGAACTGAGATGAGGTCATCTCCAATAACTTTTATTTATAAAGGAAAAAGGACATAAGCCCATGTTTAATACTACCTTATTACCAGGAGAAAAAGACCTTATAAGACAGGGACTCATGATGGTAAACTCCATGTAGTAGCAGATGGAAAATGAGGTGAAACTAGTAAGATACAAGTATATAGACTCTTTATATGCTATGAAACTAAAAATATTAAATTAGGATGTATATTTTGAACCAAACCATAGGGATGCAATCAGCTAAAGCCAGAATGTAGGAAAACTCTACAGGGCAAAAGTCTGGTTCTTCAACAAATAAAGTACAAGAAGAAAAACTAAGTAAGAAAGAGGGAGAGGGGAGAGAGGAATCTATTGATTATAAGGGATTTGAAACACCTGCCAGTCATTTGCAATGTATGGGTGTTATTTGGATCATGATCCAAAAAGATAAAAGCTGATAAGTAAAATAATCATACAAATTTTATATGATTCCACTCATATGAAATATCTAGAATAGGCAAATTCATAGAGATGGAAAGTAGATTCAAAGTTACCAGAGACTAAAGGAAGGGAGGAATGGGAAGTGGGAATGGAGAGCTATTGCATAATGGGTACAGAGTTTCTGTTTGGGGGTGATGAAGCAGTTTAGAAGTAGAGAGTGTTGATGGTTGAGTGTAATTAATGCTACTGAATCATGTACTTAAAAATGGTTAAAATGGCACATTTTATTTTTTACCATAATATGAAAAATATAAGCTGTTAAAAACTTATGAAATGAAGCAAATCCACAGAGTCAGAAACTAGAATACAGGTTACCAAGGGCCAGGGTGGGTAAGAAATGGGTAGTTAATGCTTAAATTATTCTATTTGGGGCGATGGAAACGTTTTGGTAATGGATGATGGTAACAGTAGCACTATATTATGAACATAATTAATAGCACTGAATTATATATTTGAACATGGCTAAAAGGGGAAATGTTAGGTTATATATTTATTACTAGAATAAAAATTTTTAAAGAAATCGGACTGTACAGCACAGTGAACCGTAACGTAAACCATGGGCTATAGTTAAGAGTACAATTATAAAAATGTCCTTTCGTCATTTGTAACAAACGTACCATACTAATACAAGTTGTTAATAATAGGGGGGTATATGGGAACTCTGTATTTTCTGCATGATTTTTCTGTAAAACTACAACTTCTCTAATTTTAAAAAGTGAAAAAAAGTTATGAGGTAGACAACATACAGAATGGGAGAAAATATCTAGAAACCATATATCTGATAAAGGTTTAATATCCAGAACATATGAAGAACTCCAAAAACTCAACAACAAAAAGACAACCCAATTTTAAAATGAAGAAAGGATCTGAATACACATTTCTCCAAATAAAACAGACAATGGCCAATAAGCACATGAAAAGATGCTCACCATTATTAGCCACTAGGGAAATACAAATCAAAACCACAAAGAAACCCTACCTTGCACCCACTATTGAATGGCTATTATTTAAAAAAATAAAATAACAAGTGCTGGCAAGGACACGTAGAAAAAAGAACTCCGTACATTGTTGGCAGAAACGTAAAATAGTGCAGCTACTGTGGAAAACAGTTTGGCAATTCCTCAAAAAGCTAAACAAGAATTATCATATGACCCAGCAATCTCACTTGTAGCCTTATACCCAAAAGAATTGAAAGCAAGGACTCAAACAGATATTTGTACACCAAGGTTCACAGCCGCATTACTCACAACAGCCAAAAGGTGGAAGCAATCCAAGTGTCCAACAATGGATGAATGGATAAACGAAATGAGGTATACAATAAAATATTACTCAGTCATAAAAAGGAATGAAGTTATGATGCATGGTACAAGCTGGATGAACCTTGAAAACATCATATCAGGTCAAACAAGCCAGATGTAAAAGAACAAATATTATATGATTCCACATATATGAAATAACTAGAATTTTCAAATTCATAGAGACAGAAAGTAGAGTACAGCTTGCCTGAAACGGAAGCAGAGGAATGGGGAGCTAATGCTTAATGGGTTCAAGGTCTCTGTTTAGGGATGTGGGAAAATGTCAGTGACAGATGGTGGTGGTGGTAGCATATTACAAATGTGATTATTGCCACTGAATTGGAAGCTTGGGTTTGAAATGGGGTCTTTTATGGTATATATATGCTAAAACAATTTTTTAAACAAAAAAAAAAGAAAGAGAGACAGGAGAGAAAATGACAATTAAACACAATATATGATCCTGGACTAGATCTAATAATGAAGGAATAAAAGGGCATTATTGGGACAATTGAAAATAATTGGAATATAGACTGAAAGCTCTATATCAATGTTAAACTTCCCAAACTTAATAATTGTGCTTAAGGTGGTTACATAAATGAATATGCTTGTTCTTAGGAAATATACATGAATGTATTAAATGACAAAGGAACATGATGTATATGGCCTACTCTCAAAGGCTTAGAAAACAGATGACAGATGAGGGATGGATGGATGGATAGTGTGATACAACAAATGTGACAAAATATTAAGAATTCATAGATTTAGGTATCAAAGTAAGAGGTATATTGAAGTTCTCTGTATTATATTTGAATGTTTGCAACTTTTCTGTATGTTTGAAATTACCTCAAAATATGAAATTTTTTAATATTAAGGATTTATTGTTACTATGGCTTTTTGTGCTTTTATCTTTTAGCAGTACCTAGGGATATTTACAGATGAGGTGGCACAATGTCCAGGATTTGCTTCAAAACAATCCAGTGAGGAGTGGGATTGGGGACAGAGTGGGTATGGATGAAACAAGATTGACCAGAGGTTGATAATTATTGAAAATGAACAATGGTGCATGGGGATGTCATTATTCCAGTCCTTCGGCTTGAATGTTGGAAATTGTTCATATAGAGAAGGTTTATAGAAAATAGTATGTACAAGAAATACTGTGGTCTGGAAGCCCAGAAAAAATGCCTCAGGGTGGCCTGAGGGTGTGTGTGGCCCACAGATATGTTTTGTTTGGACTGTGGGCTGTTTAAGAAAATGTTCTTTCCTTTTTGATCCAATATTTAAAAATAAGGAGACTTCACATAAAAAATCAGGATTTCCGACTTCTCTTGAAACACAGAAGGATCTGGCAGCTCGGGGCCACCGCCATAGCAACAAATCCCTGAAGTATGGGCTGGCCCCGCCCTCTCATGGGCCCACAGCCATCACAGGCTCACATGGCCTTCCGGGTCCTGTGTCATTTGAGTTTCTCACCCAGTATTCAGGCTGACAAGAGTCTCAAAGAATAAGCATGTTCCACTATCAAACCAAACCACTCTAGGGCTTTGTTTTCTGACCAGCAACCAAAAAGTTCCTGAGGACAACTTCAATACAAGCCCTCTGAGAATTTTAGTTTATATTCCACAAAGTGGTGATTAGAAACATATGGGGGTCAACACACTGCAAAACAAAACCCTGGAACTCTTGCGGTTTATTTAGCTTGAGAACCTCTAGGCAAGCTCTGCCGACTTTCCTTATCATTCAGGCAACAAGACTGGCTCCTGTCTTGCTTCACAGACTCCCAGAATGCAAAGGCAGGAAGGTGGTTAAGAGTTCATGTAGTACCATTCCCCTGGTTTTACAGATGAGGACAGTCAAGCTAAGGGAGATTGAGTAATTCGCCCAAGGCATGTTCCATGGGATCATTACAGGAAGGCATGGGGATGAACTTGTAACCTGTCTTGAGACGGGCCACCCAGTTACCGAATGACAGTTTGTTCCTGCATGTTTTCGGTGCCTTCAAAATATTTTTCCAGCTTAACAATGGAACAAGAGCAACATTTCTCTAGAAAAAGATAGGCTTTGAACCTTGAATAGAACCAAGGGTTAAACCACTTGAGTCTTGGCTCCTGTTTAACTAACCACTCAATGCAGAAGACTGAACAAGACCTCCTAGGACCTAACCAATGTCCTTCATGTGCACAGTTGCTTTCTCAGCAGGCAACAAGATAAACAGAGCTGGGGACGGATAAGCTCTTCTAACTCCTCATCTTCTCTGAAGGCTCTTTCGGATCATAGGTTCTCCAAAAAAGCTCTTAGACTGATTTCCTCCATGGACCCAGCTACACAAGGCAGAGTCAAAGGAAATTATTGCAGCGACCGCCATATTTTCAGATCCTGCCCTCTCATTCTCCCGCCAACGAGCTTATCCAAGTAACAAGAGATGATTCCTGAAATTTAATTAATTCAACTGCAGACAAGTCAAAAGAAGAAAAATGAAATCTACCCTAGGGCAATATATGAGATATGACTGTGAAGTACAAGTAATCTTCACAGCTCTCCAATGAGGAACTCTCATTATCCTGTAGCTGCACCTCCAATGCTGGCATATCTCCTTCACTTTCTCATAACTTCCAACAAGCCTGAAGTTAGCAGCTCTTCTATTGAAAATGAGGGAAAACATAGTCCAATTTTGCTATCCAAGGTCTACAGACACCATAACCGTCACTTGGCTAGAGTTCCTTAGCATTCTCAACATCAAAAACTGAACTTGAGGAAATCCTTTAGGACCAATCACAGATATTATATTGCATTTGTCTGATAAATGAACTGACTCATACTTTGCTCACCACTGCTATTAAGTTGAAAATGTTTGAACTGAATCCTCAGTAAGAAATGCAGAGGCTGTGGCCAACTCCTGCTCAGCCACAACTTGACAACCACTGGAGAACTCAACCATGGAGAACTGTGGGAGGACAGCCATGGAAATCGGTCTGGCAAGAGAGGATAGACATCTAAACCAAGACAGGCGCCAAAGAATATGAAGAGAAAGGATAAGGGAAAGAGGGAATGGGAAAAAGGGAAGCAGAAGGGAGGGAAGGAAATGGGAGGAGAGGGCAGGTAGATGAGAAGCTAGGAAGATGGAGATGCCACAACTCAAGATAGATATATAACTACCTTTTTTTAATTCACGTAATAAATATTTCTGGAGTACCTAACATGTGGCAGGTACTTTACAAAGCACTGAGGATACAAAAAATAGCAAAACAGAGGAAGGAGAAAATACAGAAAGAGAAGCAGTTGCAGTTTCAGGAATTTTTTTTTTAAGTGGTAAGTAGAGATGATAATAAAAATCTCCTTCAGAGAGATTATCAGTTCTGAGATGAAATACAAAGGGCTTGCTTCTCCCCCATCTTTCAAGTAAAACCCCCTTGTTTGGCCCTACAACCCTAACTAGTTACTGATCTCTATCTGCCCGGTAGCCAAGCTCATAGAAGCAACAGCCCCCTCTGGATGCTTCCTCTCTTCTCACTCATGCTTAATTCCAGCAAGGACACAGGAGGACCACCATCCTTCCCGGTTGTCATCTGAAAGCGTTCCATTGGGTCTTCACCCTCCCTTATAGCTCCGTAGCACCTGAAAGGCCTAGCCATACCCTTCTTTTGGGAAAGCCTCTTCATTCGAATTCTGTATCCATTACAGAAAGCCCTGTGTGAGCAGCAGGTCCACAAGAAGAATGCCAATGCTGGATGCAGGACCAATCCCTCCCAAAGCTCATGGCTACTCTGCAAGGGGCAGGGTGGCTCACATCCATTAATCATACCCTGGGTGCTAGTAAGAAGAAGAAGGTGGGAAATGAACACTGGGAAGGTAATTTTTAAAATGTCCACTGCAGCATCTAAGTTTTCCCTCCTGTTATGGAATTGAATTTGTCCCCCCAAAAGATATGCTGAAGTCCTACTCTCCAGTACCTCAGAATGTGACCTTATTTGGAAATGGGCTCATTACAGATGGAATTAGGCAAGTTAAAATGTGGTCATTCTGCTCAGTTATGGCTTCCCCACACATGGCTCATCTGTCCCTTCTATTGAAACTTATACTTGGTGCTAGAGTTTGTAGGTGTATGTCCAAGAGACTGGAATCTTTGGGCTGTCCATGTGCCAGCTGAGCCCTGAGCCTCAGCAGAGTTACAACACCTACTCTCCAGTTCATTGGACTCACCCAGGACAACTAGCAAGGAGGTGAGGATGGACAACCACCATACCAAGGAAATAAGAGAGCCTACAACTGCAAGCAAGAGAGTCCCATCTATCAGCTGTATGGGATCGAAGCCCCCTCTCAATTAGACACGGAGTGGACATCACTATCGCAGAATCCTCAAGATTGGGGAATGAACTATGGACTAGAGTGGACTTACTGGTGTTCTACTATAGATTTATTGTGATTCTAGCAACGGAAGAAATTACAACACTGATGTGGAGGCAGTGGCCACTGGATGCTCTGGGGACAGGGAGAGAGAAAAACAGGTGTAATACGGGGGCTTTTTCGGGACTTGGGAATCATGCTGAATGACACTGCAATGACAGTTTAGGCCATTTTATATCTTCCCATAGCCTGCAGAACTGTGTGGGAGAGAGTGTAGACTACAATGTGAACTATGGTCCATGCTCAATAGCAAAGCCCCAGGATGCGTTTATCAATTGCAATGAACGTGCCACACTAATGAAGGATGTTGTTTATGTGGGAGGGTGTGGGAGGTGTGGGGAACGCGGCATATGGGAATCCCTATATTTTTTGTGTAACAT
>JAQZBX010106124.1:0-10781 GCA_029593785.1 Cabassous unicinctus
CAGTGGGAATGCTTTCTGTCTTTAACTGTTGAGTAAAATGATAGCTGTGGCTCTTTTATATAAGCATTTTACCATGTTGAGAATGTGTTCTTCTATTCCTATCTTTTGGAGTGTTTTTTTTTTTTTTCAAGAAAGGATGCTGTATTTTGTCAAATTCCACTTCTGCATCGATCAAGAGGATCACGTAATTTTTCTTCTTCAATTTATTAATGTGGTTTATAACACTAATTGATTTTCTGATGTTGAAAAACCCTCACATACCTGGGATAAAACCAACATGATCGTGGTGTATAATTCTTTTTTTTTAATATATATATATATATATATTTTTTTTTTAAAGATTTATTTATTTATTTATCCCCCCCTTGCTGCTTGTGTTTGCTGTGTCCATTTGCTGTGTTTTTTCTGTGTCTGCTTATCTCCCCCTTGCTGCGAGGTCTTGCTGCATCAGTCCACTGTGCCGCATGGGCCAGCCTACCCTCACAAGGAGGCCCCGGGAAGTGAACCCGGGGCCTCCCGTATGGTAAACGGGAGCTCTATCGATTGAGCCACACCTGCCTTCTGTATAATTCTTTTAATGTGCTTTTGGATTGGGTTTGCAAGGGGTTTTGCATTTATATTCCTAAGAGAAATTAGTCTGTAATTTTCTTTTTTCGTGGTATCTTTATCTGGTTTTGGTATTAAGGTGATGTTGGCTCTATAGGTTGAGTTTGGTAGTGTTCCTTCCTGTTCAGTTTTTTGGAAGAGCTTAAGCAGGGTTGGTATTAGGTTGTCTTTGAATGATTGGTAGAATTCATCTGAGAAGCCATCTGGTCCTGGGCCTTTCATCTTTGGGAAGTTTTTGACGACTGTTTCAATATCTTTACTTGTGATTGGTTTGTTGAGATCTTTTGTTTCTTCTACGGTCAGCATAGGTGGTTCGTGTGTTTCTAGGAATTTGTCCATCTCATCTATGTTGTCTAGTTTTTTTGGCATACAGTTGTTCATAATATCTTTTTATGGTCCCTCTTATTTCTGTGGGGTCAGTGGTAATGTCCTGCCTCTAATTTCTGATTTTATTTATTTGCATCTTCTCTCTTTTTTTCTTGTCAGTGTAGCTAAGTGTTTGTCAATGTTTTTGATTTTCTCAAAGAATCAACTTTTGGTTTTTTTGATTCTCTCTATTGTTTTTTCATACCCAATTTCATTTATTTCCTCTCTGATCGTTACCATTTCTTTCCTTCAGCTTGGTTTGGGATTAGTTTGTTGTTCTTTTTCTAGTTCCTCCAGATGTGCAGTTAGGTCTTCAATTTTAGTTCTTTCTTCTTTTTTAATGTAAGCATTGAGGGCTATAAATTTCCCTCTCAGCACTGCCCTTGCCATGTCCTATAGATTTTGATATGTTGTATTCTCATTTTCACTTGTCGTGAAATATTTACTGAATTCTCTTGCAATTTCCCCTTTGGCCCATTGATTATTTAAGAGTGTGCTATCTAATCTCCATATATTTGTGAATTTTCCCCTTTTTCCATCCATTATTGATTTCCGGCTTCATTCCATTATGGTCTGAGAAAGTGTTTTTGTATAATTTCAATCTTTTAAAATTTATTGAGACCTGTCTTATGATCCTTCCTGGAGAAGGATCCATGAGTGCTTGAAAAGAATGTATATCCTGCTGTTTTGGGGTATAGTGGTATAAATGTCTGTTAGGTCTACTTCATTTATCATGTTATTCAGGTTCTATGTTTCCTTATTTACCCTCTGTCCAGATGTTCTATCCAATGATGAGAGTGGTGTATTGAAGTCTCCAACTGTTATTGTAAAGACATCTATTTCTCCCTTCAGTTTTGCTAGTGCGTGCCTCATGTATCTTAACCCAGGTTAGTTGCATAAATGTTTATTATAGTTATTTCTTCTTGGTGAATTGTTCTTGGCTTATTTTTGCACTTTATTCCTCCAAATGATATTTAGGATTAGGTTATCAAGTTCTATGAAGAATAAAACCTATTGGGTTTTGAGGGGAGTTGTATTTTGTTCTCAGATTTATTTGGAAAATACTTCTTAATGTATTAAATATTCTTATCCATGAATATAGCATATCATTCCATTTTTAAATCTTCATGTTCTTCAATAATTTTTGTAATTTTTTTCATAAAGTTCTTATATAATTTTTAGATATTGCTAAGTAGTTATGGTTTTTATTGCCCTTGTAAAGTATATAGTTTTTATTATATTTTCAAATTGATTATACTTATATATGAGAATACTATAAATCTATATTTTGATCTGATTTGGCAAAGGCCTAATTCTCTTATTAGTTCTAATAGATTGTCTGAACATTTATTTCATACTTCCTTCATAGATAATCATATAGTCTTTATGTAAAGATAATTTTGTTTCTTCCTTTTCAGTTCTTTTTCCTAAAATAATTTTCATCTTACTTCATTTTTAAACAGAAGGATAACAGATATCCTTGTACTTTTCCTTTAATATTCTAAAATCACACTATTAAGAAAAAGAATTCCCATGTTTTGATATTTTATATTTATTATCAAATATTTGATATTTGGTACCCATTATTCAGCTTTTCATTCAACACAATTTTATTCAGAACTTACTCTGTGTGAGGCACTTTTGTAAGTGAAGAGGATAGAGTAGTGAATCTGAAAAAGTCCCTTGTGGAGCTTATAAGAGAGTGAAGGGAACAAAATAAATTATAACCCCCCCACACACACACACATATGTACACAAATACACACCTATATATTCATATATATGTATACACACATAAACTTTCAGGTGTTGATAGATGATATGAAGAAAAATAGTGACTGGGAATTCTTTTTTAGATAGGATGTTTAGAAAAAGTCTCTGAAAATTTGACATTTGAGCAGAGAACTGATTAAGTGAGGTGGATTGTGCATTGTAGATTCTGACTTGGAATTTAGCATGCAGGGCTTATATTAGGTATTCCCCGTGAGACCAACACCTGCCGAGTGAGGGGAAGGAAAGAGGATAGGGCAGAGGGAGAAGTTGAACTACCATGCAGGCTCCAACAGCCTTGCCCTGTCCAACATGGGGCTAGAATAACTGAGGGCAAGAAGCTTTGGCCTTTTCATTCCTGCAGTGATCAGACTTTGGATGTGGGCCAGCCAAGAAGGTGGCACTACTTTATGCAAGGTGGTTTTCTTCAGCTAAGCAATCCCTGAAAGGGTCCACTGAGGACTGTCTTCTAACAATATTTTAGGACCTGTGGTATCAAGACATCCTGAAGGGGATCTTTCTGATGCATCACAGGATCTACCATGCAATGATCTGGAAGGGAGGCAGCCCATGTGGCATGCAATGAAAGAAATGCTTGAGCTAGGCATGAATGCAGTATGTCTAAGAAGTAGGAGGAAGACAGTATGACTAAAGCAGAGCAAGCAAGGAAGAAAGTAGCAGGAGATGAGTCACTGAGATGGACCAGGGTCAGACCATGTAGATGATGGCAAGAAGTTTGGAATTTACTCTGAATAACAAGGGAATCATAAGAAGGAAAATGATATGAACCTAATTATGTTTAAGAAGTCCTCTTTGGCTACTGTTGGCAGAACTTACTGTAGGACAACAAGAATAGAAAATGGCAGATCAGTTGGGAGTCAAATTGCCTTCATGCCTTGGGCCATGTTAATAGTTGTGAAAGTAGAAATAACAAGGGTTAGATTAAGGATGTATTTGAAGATAAAACCAACAAGATTCAAAGATGGATTGGATGTAAGGTGGAAGGAAAGAGCAGTCAAGGAGGACCCTACATTTCTGACAGGAGCAACTGGTAAAATGGAGTTGCCCTTTACAGAATTAGAAAGAACTGAGAGAGGTAAGGGTTATGTGTTGATGGGGAAGGAGGGGAAGCCAAGAGTCAGCTGGGGAGGGGTATGGAACTGGATATACATGTGTATGTCATCAGTGTACACACAGTATTTAAAGTCACGAGAGTGAGTGAGATCACCAGGTTGGCGAGTGTAAAGAGAGGAAAGAAAGCAAAGAGGGTGGAAATCTGGACTCCGGGGAATTTTAACATTTAGATATATGAAAAATATGGTGGCACCAGCAAATGAGACTGAGAATGGATGATCATTGAGCTGGGAGGAAACACCAATAGAGTGTAGAGCCATGAAGCCAAGGGAAGAAAGTATTTCAGGAAGGAGGGAACAATCATCTATGTCAAATGCTACTGAGAGCCTAAAATAAGAATTTTTCATTAAATTTGGCAGTGATATGGGTTGAGGAGAAAATATTAGGTAGTGAGTCTAGAAATGAGCTTAAGGAAATTCCCTTCTAGTCAAAATTTATTAAGACTTTTAAAAAATCTTAAATATTTAATTTTATGCCATCATATTTTTTCTATATATTGCAAACAGTTTTGCTCTTTCATTCTGATAATGTTGGATTACATTCATACATTTTATGAGGTTGAAACATCCTTAATTATGGGGAAAACTCCATTAATTATGATGTATCACTTATGTAGATATGTATGTATATGTATATTGACCCCAATTTGCTCTTATTTTATTTAAGATTTTCCCATCTATGCTAATAGATGTTATACAATTGTCTTTTCTTGTACTATCCCCTTCTAGTTTTAGTTTCGAAGTTACACTAGCTTCATAAAATAAATTTGGTAACTTTTCCATTTTCTCAGTTACCTAAAATTATTTGTACAATATTAGGATTATCTGCTTAATGCTTATAAAACTGTCTGGGCTTAGGGTCTTTAGGGTAGGAGGTTAGGGAAGGTAGAGAGAATATTTTACCTAGATTCCATTGCTTTAATGGTTATAGGTTTATTGTTGTTTTCTTTCTTCTTGAGTCAGTTTTCAGAATGTCATTCCTTTTCTCTTTGCCCTCAGATAATTTCTCTGCCTTCCTACTGCAAACTACATTTCCAAAGCTTCCTATTTATCTGTCTAGTTTCACTCAATGGTAGGTGCTAGCAGAAGACTAGTAAGTGGGAGGAAAGAAGAGGCCAAGAGATCTCTGCCGTCCTCTCTCTACCTCCCACAGTGGTTGTCTCTTCTGGAGTTTCAGCTTTTCCCCATGGTTCCAGTTTCCTCTTGACCTCCACCACAAATCCAGATCCCACCAGTGACCCTGGTTCTTAAGCTCCAGTAGTGCCAAATCTTCCCTTTGTCCCTCCAGCCCTAGGGTTGACGGCAGCTTTCTGATGTTACTAATCCCAGGGTTGCCTCACCACTTCCTGTTCCACTTTGATGCTCTTTTTGTAGCTACTCTCCCGCATTAAATTCATTTTACTGGACTGCCTGTTTTAAAGGCTCTGTTTACCTGGACCCTAATTGACTCAGACAGTACATATTTTTCTTAAAAATCATCCACTTCATTTGGGTTTTCTAGTTTATCAGCATACATATGAAAATTGTTGGCATAATAGTCATAGGATTTTCAGAATCTCTCCCATATCTATAGTTATATCTCCTTTTTCATCCCCAATATTGTTTATTTCTGCATTTTCTCATCCTCGCTTCTTCCATCTCTCCCTCTCTCTCTCTGTCTTGCTATAGATCTTAAAAATATATCTCACTTTAACATTTGAGCTAAAAAAAAAAAAATGAGGTGAGGGGAAACTATGTGTGGGCTTAATATACAAAAAAATCACTGAAAGGATGAAAAAGAAAATAATAACATTGATTGCCTGTGGGGAGTGAGATTGGGTAGCCAGGCCACAGAAATAGAAAGGAAGCTTTAAACTGCATACCAAGTCATATATTTTGAATTTAAAATCATGTGCATAGTACACCTATTTTTAAAAATTAGATTGAAAATAGTTTCAAAAAACAGATTTTGCTTTTGCTTGCCCTTTCTCTTATTTTTTTCCATTTCATTAATTTCTGCTTTTTAAAAATTAGTTCCTACCTTTCACTATATCTAGGTTTACTTTGTTTTTCTCACTCATTTATTTTCAGTTTTCTCACTTTGTAATGAATGAATACAAGGCTATAATTTGTCTTTGATACCACTTTAGCTATATCGCAGTTTTTAAAAAATAAAATAAACTTTATTTTTAAAGAGATTTTAGATCACAGAAAAGTTACATTGAAAGTATAAGGAATTCCCATATACCCCACCCCCTCCACCTCCCACATCTTCCCCTATTAATAACATCTTACAATTGTGTGGTACATTTGTTACAATTGATGAATAAATATTGAAGCACTGCTGCTAACCAAGGTCTATAGTTTACATTGTGATTTACACTTAATTCCAGTGCCCTAAAAATGCCCTATGTTCCACTTATTTTTCCCTTCCTCTCCCCTCAGAGCCTTTGGTAACCACTAACTTTATAACAATGGTACATGTTCTTCCATTACTACAAAATTAATAAGTTTACTTCATCCATGGTTGCATTCCCCTCTTATGTTTGTTCAGTCCTCGACCTTGAGGATTCCGAGGGGGTGATGTCCACTCTGCCTCAGATTGAGAAGAGGCTTAGATCTTATGGGGCAGATGGAAGGAATTGTTTTGCCTGCAGCTGTAGATACTCCCATGGTTTTTTGACATGGGGGTGTCCATCATCATCATTTTAGTAGTTGTCCTGGGTGAGTCTGATAAGCTGGAGAGTAGGTGTTGGGTGCAACTCTGCTGAGATTCAGAGCGCTCCCTGCATGTAAACAGACCAAAGATTTAAGTCACTGGGACATATGCTTAATGGGTATAATGCTAAATATAGGTTCAAATAAAAGGGGTAGAAAAATCATGTGTAGGGAAATTATAAATGAGTCTAAGTCTGCTACATTGGGGAATTAAGTTGTCATATACTCCAAAGTAAGGCCCACTGACAGGGTGCTGATTTCAAGGAATTCTGTGCCTTGCCTATAGTGTCTAGCTCCAGAGCCCTCAGGAGCATCCCTATTTGAAATTTGTTACAGTTGCAGGTAGTGAGATCTGCCTGAGACCTGCATATGCGTAACCTCATGAATGACCTCCCAACTCATTTTGAAATCTCTTAACTGTAAAAACTCTTTTGTATTTGATGTGTCCCCCTTTTGGTAATGGTCTTTTTCAAATGCATCACTGGTTAGTGCTTGGTATTACTCCCTTGATGCCAGGGAGGCTCATCCCCAGGAGTCATGTCCCATGCTGGGTGGGGGGTGGGGGAGGAGGAAGGTAGTACATTTATCTGCTGAGTTTGGCTTAGAGAGGGGCCACATTTGAGTAAGAAGTAGGTTTTCAGGAGGTAAATCTTAGGCAATAGTTATTAGGCTTGGTTTCAATTTTTAAATTATAGGGTTCATAGTTACATGAATTAACAGTGATGATTTGACATATTGGTCTGTTTTCTTTTATTAGGCACTGCCTATGTACTCGAGAGATTCTTGTCCTTCTATTTGAAAACATAGCAGAACTCCCCAGGATGGGAGTTTAATATTTTATTGTTTATTTTGTGGGCTTCCATCCACTGAGATAATACCATATGACAAGATGGAATGCATTTATATTCCATAGAGGCATGTAAACATGTACATCCAAGAAGTCCAGAGAACACCAAATAGAATAACCATGAAGAAAAATACATCCTGACATATATTGATCACGCAATTGAATGCAAAGAAGAAGGAAAGATTTCTAAAAGCTTCAAAAGAAAAACAACGTGTTATGTACAAAAGAATCCCAATGATGTAGCTTACTAGTGCCAGAAAGGGACATAAAATTCCACTTCCCCAAAATCTGGGGTGGGCATAGGCCAATTGCAGATCATAGCTTTTGATTAGTAACAGGATCACTGGGGGCCTGGCTCTGAGGGTGGCCATGGTTCCAACCAAACCCTGGGCAAAAGTAGGGGAAAATATGCATTGTCAGAGCTGTGGAGGATAGTTGGAGGGCTGCATTTGTTGTGTAGGTCTAGAAAGTGCTGCTTTGGGGAACCATGGAAGAAACTCCTGGCACCCTTCTTGTGCTCTTCAGGGCAGTTTGGTACTGGCTGGCATACCCTTTGGGAGTCCCTGGCCTTGTTCCAACTGGGAAAGACTGAATTGTGAAACTTCTTTTCAGTGTGCCCACCCACCCAGAATTTGTCCTCCGGACAAAAGCAGCTTGAGAAAAGAAGGCAATATAAAAAACTACTGAGCTGGATGGCCTGGAGCAAAGGCTTACCTGCTTTAAATCCTGCAGTTGAACACCCAGGAGATGGAGGTCTGTCTCCTGGGAAGTAGATGGGACATTCAAACTCCTGTAAACAGAGGAATTCCTACGCCACTGGCAAGCACAAGCCCAGGACAAGACACATGCCAAGAAAAGGCAGGGAAGACGCTGCACTTTGCATTCACCTTGGGAAGACCTTCTGAATGGGAGGGCTGACACTGGAGAAAATCTCTGTCCTATCACCAGCTGGTTACAAGCTCAAGAAATAGATATCTCGAGAATAATTCCCAGAGTTAACATTTCAAAACGTTAAAATGTACAATGTGCAACAAAATATTATAAGACACACAAAGAAACAGGAAAATGATGGCCCAAACAAAGGAAAAGGATAAAAATACAGACACCAATGAAGAAGATGAAAATATGAACAAGCCATCAAAGCCTTTAAAATATTATCTGAAAAATCCTTGAGGAGATAAAGGAAAATACAGAGAAAGAATGAAAAGATATAAGGAAAACAACAAATGAGCAATATAAGAGTCTAACAGATAGAAATTTTTAAAAAGGAATCAAACAGAAGTACTGGAGTTGAAGACCACAATAACTGAAATGAAAAATCCCCAGGAGGGTTTCAAGAGCAGATTGGAGAGGACAGAATTAAGAACCAGGGAACCTTGTGGTGATGGTGCAGTCCTCCTCTACCTTGACTGTGCTGGAAGTTACATAAAGATCACAATGAATAGGCAATTTGTTAAAGAATCTTTTGCACTTTGCAATCAAAAAGAGCAATGTAAAGACAACCTGAAAACTCTTTGAGAATATTGTTACCACTGAAAAGTACACTTTTCACTGAAGAGGCAGAAAGTTATATCCTTAGCACCAGTCATGAATATGGTGTCTACAGTATTGATCATCAATGAGAATGATATTTTAACTTCACCATTTGTATGGTACATGGATAATAAATTTAATTATTCCTTTCTGGTCAATAAATACTGGATACCATCTGTTTTTGTTGTTGTTGTTGTTTATTTTTTTCTTTTTAGATTATGTAAATGTTGCATTAAAAAAATATAGAGGATTCCCATATGCCCTATTCCCTCCCCCTCCCACACCCTTCCACACTAACAACATCCCTCATTAGTGTGGTACATTTGCCACAATTGATGAATACATATTAAAGCATTGCTAGCAATGGTGGTCTATACTTTACATTATAGTTTACACTTTATCCCACATAATTTTGTAGGTTATGACAAAATATATGGTGACTTGTATCCATCATTGCAATACCATGCAGGACACTTCCAATCTCCCAAAAATGCCCCCATATTACACCTTCCCTCTCCCTCCCCTCCAAACCTCTGGTGGCCACTAGCTTTATAACAATGATAAAAGTTCTTCCATTGCTAGAATAATAATAAGTCTACTTTAGTCCATTCTTCATTCCCCAGACTTGAGGATTTGGGGATGGTGATGTCCACTCTGCTTCTAATTGGGAGGGGGCTTAGGTACCATGGATCAGATGGATGCAATTATCTTACTTGCAGTTGCAGATACTCTCTGTTCCTTGGGGTGGGTGTTGTCCATCATCATCTCCTTGTTAGTTGTCCTGGGTGAGTTCAATAACTGGAGAGTAGGTGTTGCAACTCTGCTGAGATTTGGGACTCAACTGGCACATGAACAGACCAATGATTTAAGTCTCTGGGGAAAATATTTAACAAGTAAAATGTTAATTATAGGTTCAAATAAAAGGGGCAGAAGAGCCATGTGTAGGGCAACTATAAATGAGTCTAACTCTGTTACTCTGGGGAGCATAAATTCCAAAGTAAGGCCCACTGGCAAGGTGTCGAATTCCTGAGGATCTGCCCTGCTTATAGTTTCTGGATATCTCTAGAGCCCAAAGGAGCCCCACTGTTTGAGACACTGTTTACTGTGCTAGTCAACAAGATCCTGCTGAGACTTGCATAAGTGTAACCTCTGGAATGGCCTCCTGACTCACTTTGAAATCTATTAGCCATAATAACTCACTTGTATTTAATATTTCCTCCTTTTGGTCAAGGTCTTTTTCTGGATGTATTGATAGTTTGTGCTTGATAATAATCCCTTGGTGCCAGGGAGGCTCATACCCAGGAGTCATGTCCCATGCTAGGGGGAAAGTAATGCATTTATATGCTGAGTTTCCCTTAAAGAGGGACCACATTTGAGCAACAAAGAGGATTTCAGGAGGTAATTCTTAGGCAATATATAATATTAGGCTAAGTTTCAATTTCACAAGAGAAGGTTCATAAGTACAATCACCACTATCAAGGGCCTGGAGTAATGGTCTGTCTTCCTTCAGTAGGCAGTGCCCTTGTACTTGGGGGATTCTTGCTGTTCTGTTAGAGAATGTAGCAGGACACCCCAGGATGGGAATTCAATATTCTTTCAAATATTGTGTGGGTCTCCACCCACCAAGACAATGCCCCATGAACACTTGAACATATTCATATGCCTTAGAGGCATGCCCCAGGTACACCCCTCCTCATACATCTCCCATCACCAACACCCTGTACCAGTGATCCTCCCATGCCTCAGCTGTGACCCTTTTATGATCCAAAACTTCTCTAAAAATGAAGCCAACAAAATAACCAAATAAAATTAATAAGAAAATGAAATAA
>JAQZBX010106125.1:0-10780 GCA_029593785.1 Cabassous unicinctus
TCCCATTGTTAACTGGTGAGCTGTTTTTATTATTAATAACTTTCCTCATGTGCACTGGAATTTTAATGTGCTATCTTACTCCTTCCAGGGCTCACTCCTGTCTGCTTCAATCAGCTGCCAGAAATCTCTATCCCAGAACTAGGATAGCCATAAATAGTCAAGAATTGTTTCTCTTTTTTTTTTCCTTTGAGGTACCGGGGCCATGGATTGAACCAGAGACCTCATATGTGGGAAGCTGGCACTCAACCAACTGAGCAATATCAGCTCCCCTGAGTTGTGTTCCTCATTTGCTTGCTTGTTGGTTTTTTTCTGTTGTTGTTTTTTTTTTTACTTTTGCTTCCAGAGGCACTGGGAACTGAAACTGGGACCTCCCATGTAGGACGCAGACACTCAACTGTTTGAGCTACGTCTGCTCCCCTTTAAGAATAGTTTTAAAACTCTAAGCTCACACACTTAAAACTGAATAATATTAGACTGAGAAGTCCTCAAGACTCAGATCTACAGCTCAAGTTCTGAGACCTAACACCTGTCAGACCACATTCATACAATAGTTTTAAACAGTTCCATGACAATTAATGGCATCCCAGTCCCTTATCCCACACTCATCCACATACTCCTTTTTTAGCATATGTAGAACCAAGAATTTTTCCTCAGAAAAGTGGAGTAATCAAAGATTTAACCTCCAAACCAGGAATTAGGAAGAGAAAAATTCAGTTACCTAGAAAGTCATCTTCAATTCAACATGAGTTGGAAAAGGAGGTATTTCTCCTCAAAATATCACTTGGTAAAAGCCAGCTATACCTCATTGCAGTTACTTTTAAGAGAACTTCCTCTCAATTTGGAAACATTGGATCACAAACTTATCCATAATCTTCAGGAAAATATTCATCCCCACATACTTTTGTCTTCTTATCCTCAAACACTGAAATGAACTTACTAGCACCTATGGCCACAATAAACCACACGGAAGTAAAAGTGATGTATGATCATCACTCTTACCAAGATGGAGTGAATATGGCCCCTGTTATCTGTTTAGGTTGTCTATGTGTTTCTGGTGATATAAAACCTTTGCCTTCTTTAGCCTCAGGGTCACTAACTGGCTTAATTCACAGTAGGTATGCTGGAGTGCAGGAGGCCATAATTTATATGGTAATCCCAAAACAGAATTTTCTGCCCTGGTCACTGATCATTTGTGTATGTGTGTGTGTGCATGCATGATGGACATATCTTTAAATTCCTTGCCAAGTTAGTTGATATAAGCCTTATATTTTTTACTCTAGTGCCATAAAATTCTCTAGGTCTTACCTATGTCATAAATTTGTGTGTGTGTGTGTGTGTGTGTGTGTGTTTGTGTGTGTGTGTGTGTGTGTGATTGAGAGAATATGAGGTGCTTTCTAGCTAATATTCTCTGCCTTAGGATGAAAAGAGAAAAGAGTTTCCAACAGAGACCCATGTTCCCATCAGAACACAAATATTAGAGGAGTCCTGTCTTTAAGTGTAGAAATGGAGCAGTACAATTTGTTGATCTATGTTTTAGTATGCTTTGTGTGGGTTGAGGAGTATTTAAGGGTGTCAAATTTTAGGAATTGCATATGCAAATTTATTTACGCATTTATCTTAAGCTACTGAATTGCATTTAGCATGACTGTTGCCTAACCAGTCAGGAACACATATGCTTATAGATGTTTTTGGTCACATGAAAGGTATCCAGACCTACATCTACCATATAGGGCATATTGTGTGGCTACCCTGGGACCTAGGTGTGTGACGCTGCCCCTCTCCATGTTGCACATTGGAATGCACAATTCCAGAATGTTCTCATCTAAATCCTGACTGGCATGACTCCTTTTTAACACAGCATTCTTCTGTTGCAATAAATGTCAGTTCCTTGGATGGATCTGCTTTATTGACAAAGATTAGGACTTAACCTGCCTTGGGATGAGAAGTTCCCTAGGGTCTTGTTATCCATGGACTTGGATGAAATCATAGCACCTAAGGGTGAGAATGATGATCCTCAAAAATATTTTTCAACTTTGTTTTCACCTGGACACAGGACCTCAGCTGCAAAGCCCCAGGGCAGAAAGGGTTCCATAACCCACAATTGTCTGTAGCCATTAGATTTGCCTGTCCAGTTCATGACAATATTCTATACACATATATGTTTTTATAAATATCTGCTTGAGGCTGCAGGGTCCATTTCAGTTCTGTCTACCCCATACCTTGCACACACTAAGAATTTGCAATTTGTGGAGATACTTCTGAGATGCTCCCACTGATTTTTATTTTCCTGCTCCTACAGCTTCCCCTGTCTGTGTGGAATTTAGCTGATCCCACCTGCTTCTACAGAATGAAACCCAGTGTATTTAAGGATGGTGATCTGATTATTGTTGGATTTTTCCCGCTTTATACATTTCTAACAAGTAACAGGATCGGGAAGCCTACCAAGGATGTCTATTTCCAGCAGTAAGTTCCTTTTTCATTTATTTTCTGCGTAATTATTATGATGAATACTGCCTAGACAATTTGCAGATAGCTAGATCAGCATAATCCACATCACTTTTCCTCCCCTTCTCACCAGCACACCTTTCATCCCAGAATATCTTTAATTTATCATGTCTCTTCCCACTAGATTTCTGTTTTTTGTCAAAGGGGAATGAGGGTATTCTGTTTTATCGTATAGTTACCATAACTTTCTCTTTCCCAGTGTTGGAATCTAAGGGAGAATGCCCTCTCCACCAAATTCGACTCTCCTTCTCTCTTCTCCTACTTTGGTTTCCACAATCAGGGGAAGAAGGGATATTCCTTGAAAACACAAAACATTGGCATGAGGGCCATGCCAAGAGGTTACAGAAAAATGTTTCTTCTCCAAACCAAGGGCCTGCTAATGTTTCTTTTCTCATGTGTATAATTTCTTATATTCCTACCAAGATTATTTGGGTCCCACTTGCAAAGACAGACTTCTCACTGTAGACATCAGGCTACTCTTTGAAATATCTCTATATCATAACCTGCCAGGAATCCTCCATGCATCCTTGAGCTCCCAGCCAGACTAGAAATAAGAGATGAATGATCTGTGAGATATTTTCAATTTCAATTTGATTGTGATTCACTTGGACATTTATGCTTTCTCTGTTTTAAGATTTCTGCTAATGCCAGTTCTATATCTGATAGTCTAATAATTTGATGAAGTAAAATTTCAGGGGATTCCAACAGAGAGTTTCTGCTCCTGTGAGAATGGGAATTTCACTGAAGAAAATGATGGCTTACTGCTTTTTTGGAAAGTGCCAGAAGGATGGATTTTACAAGCACTTTTGCACATTTGTGACTGGGGATGTCAGGGTTTGGAATTTAGGGCTTATTCCTATTATAGAAAGAGTTTGTGCCTATTTTTTATTTGTTTTTATTTCTAGATTTGGTCTGCTTATCTCATTCATTCCTTGACACGCCTCTAATGCTTCCCTACTTTGTCCTTCCCATAATTTTCCAAAATGCATTTGCCACGTTGTCAATATCTATGATGCACACACCTCCTTCTGGTGGCTGCTGCTGATGGCGTCTCTCAGCCAGTTTTGGGGCTGCAGGACTTGAGAGTGGTTGATTCAGGGACATTCTGCCCTGAATCTCTGGGAAAAGAAGGCAGGTTTGACTCATGTGTCCTAACTAGCTTTAAGCACCCTGTAAGGTGGAGGGAAAGGGTATGTGTACTGTCATAGCAGGAGAGGCTAAATGCTTTTCTTTTCATCATCTGCTGCCCTCTCAGACCACCTCAGGGAAAAGTGAACCTTGGCAGATCTCCTCTTTTGAGACAGGTAACCTAAAACCCTGTCTGAAACTTAATAGAACACAGCCGCAATTATATAAAAACTTTTATCTGGTCTGACTCATCCACTAGTCTCAGAAGGCCCAGGGACAAAGGCTACAAAATTTTAGGGGATCAAGGAAATGTTTTAATGTTCTTTAAAATAAAAAAAAAACATTTTAATATATAATATTATTATGTTTGTCTTTATAGGAACTCAGTAATGAAATATAATCTTTAAATTTAATTTATAGAAGAAGCTCATGAATGCAAAAGTGTCTCTGACCCTGAAAGTCATCATAAAGGATCATATTCTTTACTGTGCATGAAAATGGGTGTACTACAAGGGTTATCTCATTCTGTAACCCCCTTAAACTGGTTTCTTTATAAAACATGATGTCATAAATATGTTTGATATAAATAAATTTCTACAATATAATTGTTATGCCTAAATAATAGTATTGTCTTAGAGCTAACAGAATTTTAATCCAAAACCAATTTTTGCATGTGTATTGGTCTCTAATATTTTGTTACTATAATTAAGAACATAATGGGTATACTAGTAGACAGCTCTTTGCTCTCTACTCTGAAAAATGCAAACACATTTTTGGAATAAAATGTTGGGGTGCAAGGCTGTGTATATTTTAAAGGCATTTTAAACATATTGCCAAAGAACCCTCCATAAATGCACTAACTGATACTCACTAACTGTGAAGCACATTTCTTATAAAATACTTAGAAAAATTGACGTTTGAAATTGTAGCTCATTGATTATATTTACATCAATCATGTTTTCTTGGGTTAATTGATCTTTGGAATATATTATTTGATAATTTGACATTTATGCCTTTGGTCATTTTTCTATTCAACTGTAGGCTTTGTCACTTTGTATGTTTTACTTACTGGAAATAAGTATTTTTCATCAAAAACTCATTTTATCAGATTGTTGTTTGTTTATAATACTTTTGCATATGGCATGTTTACATCTTAAACAACATAAACTTTCAAGGAAAGTAAAATCAAATCATTTTTTCTCTTATTCTGTTTGACTTTTTTGTCCCCCTCCCCAATTACAGTTTTATAAATAGATGTCTTTTTCATTATGAAAAAAATGGAAAGTTCTTGCCTCAAATTTTAGGTAGATAACCTTGATTTTATATTCCAAAGTAATTTACCTTCATTAATAATTAAACAATTCATTATTCCTCTGCAGGTTTTCAATATCACCTTGATGATTCATGAAATGTTTACTTACACATAAATCATTTCTCTATTTTCTATTCTGCCTTTGTCATATATCCATATCTTCTGTTGCCATCGCTATCCTGTTTAAAATATTGTAGCCAATTAATAACTGCAATTATGGTTTCTGCTAAGTTAAATTCTCCCCTTATATTCTCAATTATTCTTCAATGATTTCCTGAACTTCTCGTGCTTCCAGAAAACCACTGCAATTGTATTACAATTAACCTTAAAATTATCTTTCTGATTTTTAAATTTTCTGAAATTACATATATAAAAGTAATTTTAAGCAGATTCCTGAGTACAATTTAGTGATATTAATGACATACACAATGTTGTGCTACCATCAAAACATCCTTTACACCCATATTTCATCACTTCACATAGAAACTCCTCACCCAATAAGAAATAATTTCCTCTTCCCCTTGTCCCTGGGATCATAGTAACTGATAATCTACTATCTATGTTAACTTTTATAGAACTTTGTAGATTATAAACATCTTTGTAATATTGTGCTTCTTGCTTTCATGTTCTTCAATACAGCTTTATAGTCTTTTCAACAGGAGATAGAGCAATTTTTAAGTCTATTGCTATCATACATACTTTCCTATAAAGATTTTTAAATTTATTGATGTTATATTGAATAGACATTCACAGCTGTACATATTGGGTTGGCTAATTCCTTATTGATTACAATTCCTTTTCTCATTTGCTCTGGAGTTTCCCATGAGATCAGTCTTATCCTCAGCAAAATACTGAGGCTTGCCCCTTCCTTTACATTCCACTTTGACTGCTATTTTTTTTGCATTATCTGACAGGCTAGAAAATTCTAGCAAGGTTTTAAATAGTTCTGCACTGACAGAACTTAATCTTTTTCTTGATTTTAATGGGTATGCTTTTGTTCAGTATTCTTTAAGAACTTTTCACCACAAAATATCTGAGGAATATGACAACTCATTAGTAAACTTGGCTAATAGCGTTGGTTCATTTGGACCTGGAAGGGGGAGACTATCTGACTGTGGAGCTCAGCCCCTGGGTGGGAGTGATTCTGCCATGCCCGACCCTCACCACCTCCAATCATGAGTCACTGTATTTGCATTAAGGAAAGCCTAGGTTTTGATTTTGAGAAGGTTTGTTGTTTTTAACCATATTAAGGAAATGCCCTTCTAAACTAATATGTTCCGTTAGAAATATGTTCAAATTTATTAAATGCTTTATCTATTTCAATGAGACTATAATTATTTTATCCTTTCAGAAAAGTGAGGTCTGGTAGTGAACAATTTTCTAAACTACTAATGCTGTATTTAAGATGGATCTTCATTCATATTTTCTTGGGTGTTGGTTGAGCTTATATTTATCCTTTTTTTTTTCTATATTTTGGAAGTGTTTCCCATTAGATAATTCAATTTATTTTCATGAAACCTGTACCATAATTTCCTTTGTAAAATGTCTTTCTAAGACACATTTGTAAAAAAAGGAAAATTTTAAAACTAAGATATGTAATTAAATTTAAAGATTTCTTTGGCAGAGTGTAACCAGAATAAACAGAGGTAAGTGTATTCATATCAGACAAAATGGATAAGGATAAAATGCATCATTAAGAATCAGGTGGTCAATTCATAATGATAAATACTTTCAATTATCACAAAGATATAGCAATTTTTATCTATTAAATGAAGATATTATAGCCTCAAATAAAGAGAAACAAAGAGGTATAAAATCAGTCATTAGAGTGATAAATTTTAAAATATCTTTCTCAAAAAAATTATAACATATATCTAAAAAATTAAAAGTTTTATTTGAAAAAAACTTAACAATTTTATTGATTGGATAAACTTGGAAGCCTGTGTCCAACTTTTGAAAAATATCTGCTCTTCTCAAGTACACAGGGAACATTAGAGAACATTTAGTAGGATGTTAGTCAAGCCTCAACAAAAGGATATTTTAAATAATTACAAGAGACTGTTTTATTCTTGTTGGTATTTTAGATCCCAGACCAGAAAAATGAAAGAATTTTCTTTGGCCATGGAGATGATTTTTTAACACATAAAGTGGAACTGTGCGCAATACTGCAGTAAAGATGAAAAGAACAAGGGTCACTTGGAAGAAGTACTGCTGAAGGTCTTGATTAATTATTAGTGTAAGCAGAATCATTATAATTTAAATTAAGAACTTGTTTATAGAACTTTGTCGTTACAAATCAGTTCCACTTAGATTCCTAAAGTGTTTCCACCCCTTCAGAGTATAGGTAAAGGTCACTTACCCCTTTATCTTTTTGCTTCTCCCAAATGTTCCTCACTTCAATGATTATTCCCTCACTGGGACAGTATGGCTTTTCTCAGATTGTTGATATTTGATGATGGCTGATCCACAGTTTTGATGGGGTAGAGGCTTAGGATATTTGACTGTCAGTCTTCTGATGGGCACTCTCATCCCACAGATTTTATGCCTCTCTGCCCGTCCCATCCAATTCTACCTAAACTGTGAAACTGAACTGTTAAGTAGATATACTTTTCAGTTGGAATTATTCTGCCTTCAGCCTCATGCCCATATTACTGCCATTCTAAAAAGCATTAAAAAATGTGGTAATATGAAAAAAGCATTTTGGTTCTGGAATCAAAGAACAAATTACAAATCCCACCATAAAGGTGGTCCACGTTGCCACTCATTACATCTTCCATTGTAAACAGTATGATTTTCTCCCATGAAAGTAGAATTCAGTCAGGGTCTTCTAGAGCCATTTAGCTCTTCTAACTTTAGCCAAAATTCTATGTCTTCAGGAGAAACAACTTTAAAAATGAGTCGTTTGTGCTTTCATCCTTAATTTGGTCATTGTATTGGATTTGAAGATAATCCTGGTTTGAGACTTTTATCTAAATATCCCTGTGCCCTCCATGCAGGTTTCAGACCAAGAACTACCAGTATGTTCTGGCCTTGGTTTTCGCCATTGAAGAGATCAACAGGAATCCCCATCTTTTACCCAACATTTCTCTAGGGTTTGATCTCTATAATGCCTTACGCAGTGAACAGAAGACGTTGCAGAGTCCCATCATTTGGCAAACAGGGCTGGGCAAGGATATTCCTAATTACACCTGTAGGAAAGAGAGCAAGTCTGTAGCAGTCCTTACAGGAAATACATGGGCAGTTTCTGCCCATATTGGCACACTGATGGACCTCTACAAAATCCCTCAGGTGAGTGTGGTTGGAGGAGAGACATATAAACTCAAGTCTCTTTTGCTGCCTTTTCAAGTGCCCTTTGAAAAAAATGAAATGACACGGGCACTATGATCAGGATAGTTAGCTCATGAGTTTGGTGCTTTGCCAGTTGGCTCTTCGTTAGGGTTTGTGTTCCCCAAATGTGGCAGAATTGGACTCAGTTGTGCTTTCAATACACATGACTGTTCGGTCCCTTCGTTTGAACCTATACTCCGTGCTGGAATTGGTAGGTGTATGTCCAAGAGACTTGAATCTTTGGAATCTCCATTTCCCAGCTGGGCCCTGAGACTCAAAAGCATTGCAACACCTGCTTTCCAGTTCCTTGGACTCACCCAAGACAACTAACAAGGAAGTGATATGGACAACTACCATACCAAGGATCCAAGAGAGCCTACAACTGCAAGCAAGAGAGTCCCATCCATTAGCCATATGGGACTGAAGCCCCCTCTTAATTAGAACTGGAGTGGCCATCATCATCCCAGAATTCCCAGGATTAGGGAATGAACTATGGACGAGAATGGACTTACTGGTATTCTACTATAGACTTATTGTGCTTCTAGCAATGGAAAAACATATATCATTGATGTGGAGGCCGTGGCCACTGGAGGTTCTGAGGTCAGGGAGAGGGAAAACAGTTGTAACACAGGGGCATTTTGGGGTCATGGGAATTGTCCTGAATGACATTGCAATGACAGATACAGGCCATTATATATCTTGCCGTAGCCTATTGAAGTGTGTGGAAGAGAATGTAAACTACAATGTAAACTATAATCCCTGCTTTGTGGCTATGATCCAAAATGTGTTCATCAATTGCAATGAATGTACCATACTAACGAAGAAAGTTGCAAATGGGGATAGTGTGAGGAGCAGGGGATATGGTAATCCCCTATATTTTTTAATGTAGCATTTATGTAATCTAAATACCTTTAAATTTTTTAAAATTAAAATTAAGAAAGGTGAAATGAGGGAATTGTGTCCCTGCATCTTTCAAAGAGTCCAACTAGCATTAAGAGACTTGATGGAATTTGCACACGACATTTATTGGAATAGAAAGGGTGCATGGCAAGGAGAAAAAGGGTTTCACCAGACCTCTGAGATGGATCAATTATTTTCTAGAAAGCTCTCAGAGTTCAGTGAATGATGAGAAATGAGACTGAGCAAATTGTACCTTCTCTCACATTCCGCCATTCCTTAATATTTATTGGGATTGAGATTGTGTTTCTCACCAATCCTCTTCCTTTTCTTGGTTTATTTCCCCCTTTGTTTTCAGCTTACCTATGGCCTTTATGATGCACACTTGGGTGATGATGGTCAGTTTCCATCTCTGTATCAGATTGCCCCTAAGGACACATCTCTGGCACTTGCTATAGTCTCATTGATGCTGCATTTCAGGTGGACCTGGGTGGGGCTGGTTGCTTCAGAAGACAAGAGAGGTGTTCAGTTTCTCTGGGACTTGAGAGGAGAGATGGACAGGAATGGAGTCTGCACGGCCTTTGTGGAAATGATCCCTGTCACTGAGAGATCATATTACTCATTCGGCTGGCAATATCATTTACAGATCAAAGAATAATCAGTGAATGTGGTTGTCATTTATGGTGACTCTGACTCACTAATTGGTTTGAGCTTTTGGAGATGGGAACACTTAGTAATAAGGAAAGTCTCAGTTATGACCTCACAATGGGATTTTACTACCAGTGAGAAAGCCTTTTTACTTGACTCCTTCGACGGGGCTCTCATTTTTTCACACCATCATGGTGAGATACCTGGTTTCAAAACTTTTATCCAGAAAGCTAACCCATCCAAATATCCAGAAGACTTTTACCTCACTAAGTTGTGGTCCATCATCTTTGATTGCAGGGTTTCTGAATCTGATTGTAACACACTGGAGAATTGTCCTCTCAATGCCACCTTGGAGTGGCTGGCTTGGTGGCAGTTTGACAAAGTCATGAATGAAGGAATTTATAATGTGTATATTGCAGTGTATGCTGTGGCTCAGACCCTTCATGAAATGCTTCTTCAACGAGTAGAAGTGCAGGCAGTGGGAAATGGCAATGGGCTGGTGTTTGAACCCTGGCAGGTAGTGTCTCTTCCTTTTGATAGCACATGTATGTCAGAACATGTCATAAGTGTTACATTCTTGGCATTCTGCATACACTTAAGCCAAGTAGTTTAAGGTTTTTTCTCCAAAAATACAGGATTTGATCTACTTCTTCATTTTTGTGGAAGTAAACCTAGTCCTAGGTAGAAACAGTCATGAAAAAGAAGATGATGTTGGCAGGGAGAAAATGAGTCATCAATGAAAGCTGATGCTTTGTGTTACTAAAGACCTCAATTTCCTGCCCATCTAATATTTTCAATAGAAAATATCTAGACTTCTTCTGTGAAACTTTTAAATGACAACAGGGTGAGTATTATTAACTTTAAATGACTATCTTGAGATGGGCAGTGTATTGGATAATGAGCATAAGTTATCTCATTTAATTCGGCAACCACTTCAGTTATTGATGATTTTGTTTTACAAGA
>JAQZBX010106126.1:0-10780 GCA_029593785.1 Cabassous unicinctus
AAACAAACATAAAAGTTTTATGGAAAACAAAACAAAACAAAACAAAGCAAATAAACAAAAAACTACTCCATACTTCTATTCTCCTATTATTTCACCAATTCAAATTACCAAAACCTTATAAGTCTTTTGAAACATTTTGATTTATTCCTTGTATTAAATGCCTTATTTATAGATCACTGTGGTGTATAAGTTGCTTCAAAATCAAATGTGGAGATCGTGCTCAGCTCATTCTACTTATGACACAATCTTTCCTTTCATACATTTTTCATTTAGGGATTTTTTTGAATGGAGAATTGGAATATAAATGTTAAATGAATTTTGCCAGAGAAAATTATCAGAACCTAATGGAATAGATGAACTATGATGAAAAGGTCATAATGAAATAAATAATTATTTGAGTATGCTTTATTTTTATCCCAACAAAACTATACTTCTTTGATTTTTAAATATAAATTTTAAAAAGTAATATTTTTAAGTATAAAATTTTAAAATCACATTTGTACTTTTTAAATAAAAATGCTCATATTTTTACTTTTACTTTTACTGTATTTAAGGTTTCTTCTTAATCATCAAAATTTTGTTTTGATGTCTTATGATTGACTTCTACTGCATATATCATAGCTTTCTTGATCATTTATCTACTATTATATACATGTTTTATTGTATTATATTAAATGTTTTGTTGAAATAAACATACAAATGTATTTAGATGCTTACTATTCTTAAACATTTGTACTATAAATTACAGCATTTTCATTTACTGATTATGTAATATTGTGAAATATTCTTCCAGAATATTTCATACTTTTTAATATAGTATCAGTGCATAAAAATTTTAAAAAATTAATATATATACAATTTTCACAAGGATCTAGTTCTTTTAGAATCTGTTAATTAAATTCCAAATTTCATGAAGAATTTTTCACAAAAGGATATAACATAGGGATTGTAATTTACTATTTGTTCAGCATGTAAAGGAACATTTTCATTTATTCTTTATTATTCTGTAGTATAAATGATGTATTCCTATACTTTGTTTCTTTATATGTATATCATAAAATTTAGAGCTAAAATTAATGTGCTTTTAAATGGTATAGATATTAATATCTACTTCTTGTAAATATGGCCCATCTCTACTTGGCCCTTTAATTGATGTTTTGTTATTTTTACTTAACTGAACTTTCAAGAATCATGTAATTAAATCTGTAAACTTGTTTCTCTATGATTTTTAATTAATTAAAAATTGATGATGCTTTAATCCTTTTACATTCAATTCACATTCTTTTACATTTTTTTATTTTATACACAAAGATGTGTATATGTATACTGAGATTTTTTAAATTGCTATTTTTTGTAGAAATCTTAAAGAAAATCAGGAAATATTTTCCTGAATTCTGAAAAACATTTTTCATTGTAATTCTTCTTATTAAAATGGATTAATATAAGCATCCACCTTTTTTAACAAAAAGTGACAACATAAGTTTAATTTTGACTAATCTCATATGATATAGGGCATATCACTAACCAAGTGAGAAGTTGGAATTGGCCTAAATCTTTTGCTGCCCTATTTTTAATTATCTCTACTAAGCAATTTCTTAAGCTTGGAATTTCAAGACTCAGTATGATAGTCATATTTGTATGCATTGTACCTTATTGCTCAGCCTGTAATTTTACTATGGTAAATAAGGTGAAGATACCTCCCTCTTTAATCTTTTAAAAGAGGCATTCGCAGTGTTGTTGCAAGGATTACATCAGTAATGCATGTACTTGCAATAGGCAATCAAAACTGCTGATGATCTTAGTCAATTAATATTCATTGAGACTATTTTGGCTTTTTACTGAATATACTTATGCAGATTCTTTGTAGAAGCCTCTTTGCAATATTAATTCATGTTTCCCAGGCATGATTATCAGAAAACACACAATAAATAAATGAACCTGGGGAACTTTTGAGCCTCAAGCACAGCCTTAGAAAATCGAAGCAGCACACCATCATCTGATATGAGGGGAATTCTTCTGGTCATGGTCACCATTTGTTGTGTTGAGGCTCAATGGAAACATCTTGTCTTGTCACCCACTTGGGCTTCAGGTCAATGCCCATCCCCAGAACAAATCATTCCCCACCTTTCCACAGAGAGTGCATGCTCTAAAATGAGAGGAATCTTCATTTCTTAAATTCCAAATCTCTACATTCTTTTCATGTTTGGCATTGGGCATTTGTTCAGATTCTTATGCAGTTAAAGGAAAAATTTTACACATAATTGTCACCCTGTCTCTGTTTTTGGAACAAAAAAAGAAAAAAGAGACAATAAAAGAACACTGCTTTACCAGTAAGTTTGCAAAAAAGAATGTGTGACTTAGTAAAAACAAGCAAGCAATTTAAAAAAAATCTAAAATCATGATAGTGTGGGAGGAACACAAAGTATATTATTATTCTAAAATAATTTTTACCTATGCATTTTTATTTTTTATCCAGAATTGTGATAAACAATGATTAAATTAAAAGAGGCCATTCTGCTTTTATTATACATGAAAAATGATAAAGGTAAAAATAAAAATTCTCTTTTGCACTTGGGCACACAAAACTTAATTCAATTGCTTTGGCCTGTAAATTCTGGATACCTATTCATTGTTGGCTCTTGAAAAATATACGTATGTACGTGTGTGTGTGTGTGCATGTGTTTTGGTTGAAGAACCAAAGTGTGCTATCAGATCTTAACTGTGAAAATGGTTGAGAGTGGAGTTTGGTGACTTTGGTACTCTAAAACTTTGGGAAGAAATCTGATCTGGTTTCATATTCATACCAACAGTTGCTATAGTCATGTTCTTAAAAATTGTATATGCCAAGGCATAACATTTTAACATAAAATATTGGTAATGTGATAAAACTGAAACTTAAGTGCAATAAGAAGAGTGCATATATATACATTTATGTGTGCGTATGGGAAGATATATGCAGATATATCTCATGGACATGGGATGTTTGATACTTGATAAATGTATAAGTATATTTATATAAAAGAACCCAGAAGCTGTAATGTTTCAGACCCAAACAAGGCTTCATTACTATTTAATATACTTCATTCTAGATTAGCCAAGGGTCAGCACCATATTTCCAGTTAACCATGTAGAAAAGCACTGTGTTGTAACTGACAATCTTAGGTTAACCCTGTACTTCCACAAATAATAAGAGGAAAATGCCTCTATTCTTGTAAATATGAGTATTTCATTTGGTAAAGAGCTTTCTGGTCATAACTTCTCCAATCCACAGCATTGCCACTATCAGAAAGACTCCCTCTGAAGGACAAACAGAAACCTTTTCCACTTGCCTCCCACACAGAGCCATTATGGCACATTTCCTCCCAACTGCTTTCATTGTTTATCAAAAACCCATTTTAAGGTCTACATTGTTCCCTGATTTCACTCAATCTGATTTCTTTTCTGTTTTGTCTCTTCACTTAGTCCCATCATACATAGTCTGAGAACAAGGCCAGGAAGACAGTTTTGGAGAAGTTGTGACTAGAAAGCTCTTTACCAAATAAAATAATCTTATATTTACAAGAATAGAGGCATTTTCCTCTTATTTGTGGAAGTACAGTGTTGACCTAACCTGGTCGGTTGCAACACAGTGCTTTTCTACATGGTTAACTGGAAACATGGTGCTGACATTTGGCTAATCTGGAATGAAATATACTATATAATTAGTAATGAAACCATGCTGCAGTCTGAAATATTACAACTTCTGGACATTTTAATATATATACATCCTATATCACACATGCTATGTGCATTGCAAACATCTGCATATATCCTCCTGTACACACATACACATATGTTTGAGTGTACATATACATTTAAATATAACATTTAAAAATGTGCATATTGATGTTTGACACCTCCTTTCTCCTAGGCTATCCACGTTTCTGTTTACTGAAACTGCTCACACTTTCACACTTCCTGGTTTTGGCTGAGTGACTAGAGAGTCCTAAAGGCTCATTTTTCAAATAAGACTCTGGCTTGACTGACACCATATTTCTCACATGCAATCTGGTTTGTGTTTCTGAGGGGGTGCTGGTCCTGTGTGACTTACAAGTCACTGGGCTGGACCAGAATGTTCTTGACCTCTCTAAAGTTGCATTAAGCTTTCTTGATCCTGCTGTATTATGTATTTTTTCTTGTTAAAAAACCTTTTCTGAGTATACATTCATAATCTTCATTCAATTACATAAAGCTGCATAACTAGCACAGAAATCAGTAAACATTTCCTTCTATTTTAACAATATAGTCATGAATGTCATTGGAGAAAACAGAAGAGGGGCACATCTTACTGGGACATTTACTCATCCCAAGAGTATGTGATTTTCCTGACCCTGCATCAATTGCTACATTTACTACATTCAAGTATGTATATGTATATATATTTTTGAGGAGCCAGGTCAGGGACTGAAACTCAGACCTCATATGTGGGAAGCCAGCTCTCAACCACTAACCACTGAGAAACATTGGCTTCCCTGAGTTGGTTTTTTGTTTGTTTGCTTGTTGATTTTTTTTTTTGGAGGTACTGGGAACCAAACCCAGGACCTCCCATATGGGAAGCAGACTTTCAACCTCTTGAGCCCCATGCACTCCCTCATGTGGGGTTTTTTTTTTTTTTTTTTGGTTCAACATTTTTAAAAAATAGAGGTTTCTCTTTCAAAAAAATTTCTTCTACTTGCAGAAATAGTTGCTTAATTTTCTTGTATTTAACCATGTTATTTAATTCTTAACAAAAATTTGGAAATAGATATTATTCATAGTCTCTATTCTAGCTGACTATTAAAGGGAATTGACATATTTTAAATTGTGTTGTATGTGGCTTGTCAGTATTCCTTTTTTTCCTACTGTCTATCCAAACTCTAGCCTAAGGAATTATGGGAGGAAAAAAAGTGTTACAGACAAACTTGGCAACTTCATTCAGATAAATCTACCCATTGTAATATATATATTTTTTAAGATTTTAATATAACTTCCTGACTCATAAACTTAATGGAAGTATGAATGTAGAGCAAACACATTTTTTTTTCAGGTGAAGAGACATTAATTTGAATTTACTGGAGGAAAGTCAAGGATTTAAACCTTCTGTTTATTCCATCAAACAGAAAGTTTTCCTATTTTTATACTAAAATATTTTATTATTGATGTTTTTAAATTGATATAAATTTTGTTATTATAAAATACTTTATATTGAATATTTATAATTTTCAAAGCATGTATACTTAGAAATTTTTTGTTTCAATTTTGAAGGATGAGATATGTTCTGTTTTAAACCACTATTATCAATTACACATACCAATGATTTAGAAAAGTTAAATATATAATATTTAAAATGTTTAGGTTCAATATTAATTAATTAATTAATCACTAACTTACTTTTAATGTTCACATTATCTTTGTATATAAATTCATAATTACATATACACATGTAATTACTCATCTACTTTGAAACTAAATTTCACTAATGATTGAATATAGTTTGCTGTTTACTGTATGTATTCTAATAACACTAAATTTTCAGCTTACACTTAGATGTTTTTTGTTCCTGTGTATTACATAGGAATTAATATATAGTCCTTCATGTCAGTTATTTTTTCAACTCTGGCTCCCCATTTTGGAGTCTCTAAGATCTTTCTAACTAAAGATGGGATAAAATTTGATTTAAGATTCTGTATTCAGCCATAATTCTCCCATTGGCTTCACCTCCTTTACTAAGGATTCAAATGTTAATATCTTTCTGTTTCAATGTTATTTATACCCTTAACATTTGTGTGATAGAGGATCATGGATTCACTGTGATTGCCACCTTGTTTAATCAGCACACAAACTTCAATGAATAGTAACAGTAATGAATGACATTGTGATTTGGACATAGTATCTGAATAATACCTTTCCAATATAGGTAAGGTTCATGATTTAACTTAATGAGACCATCATATACTCATGAGATACCAAAATTTTATCAAAGTAAAAAAATAAGTCTATGTTTATTGCAAGAGGAAAGCTCTGAATAATTAACTGAATTTATTTATTTTTAGTAAAAAAATTACTAAGATTTTTTTAATATCTACTGAACAGGAAAATTTTGAGAGCAATTAAGATAAATTAACTACTTTAATGCTAAAAACATAATGATGCACATGAGAACATCATAATTCTAATAATAGCATCATTACATGATATTATAATTTATGTTTGTATTTATTTCCAATAATTTAGTTACCTATAATGCAGGGGTAATTAAGAAAAATGAGCTATTTGGAAATACTTAATTTTATGATACCTTGTAGTATATCTATAATCTCATACCAAGAGAAAGAAATTTTTCTTACTTATGTAAGTCAAAAATCATGTTCTTTCATTGTAAACTTAGTAGTATAAAATTGTGAAGAAAAAAATAAAAACTTATGAAAAATAAAATAACTTATTTATTGCTTTCTTCTTACTCTAAAGTTGACAAAGAAGCCACCTAGATATGTTACAAGCTAAAACATTTTGTTCCTATTCTTTGATATTTAATATTTTAATATTTACTAAAAATAGTTAATTATAAACAAAATGTAATACATTTAGATTAATTTTAATTCTTTGTGAAAGAACCATTCTTATGACAGCAATATTTAGCTTTGGCTTTGAATTTAGCCAAACAGTGACTTTAAAATGGTGTATATCCACATGGTACTGTCGTAAAGACAGAAACATCAACCAATGGAACCAAATTGAGAAGTCAGAAATAGACCCTCACATCTACGGTCAAGTGATTTCTGACAAGGCAGTCAAGCCCTCCCAGCTGGGCCAGAACAATCTATTCAACAAATGGTGCTGGGAGAATTGGATAACCATATGCAAAAGAAAGAAAGAAGATCCCTAACTCATACCTCATTAAAAAAAAATAACTCAAAATGAGTCATGGACCTAAATATAAAAGTGACAACCATAAAACTTCCAGAAGAAAATGTAGGAAAATATCTTCAATTTATACCAAGCATGAAAAACAACAACAAAATAGACAAAAGGGACTCCTCAAAGTTATGCACTTTTGCACCTCAAAGGACTTTGTCAAAAGGGTGAAAAGATAGCCATCTCAATGGGAGGAAATATTTGGCAATCACATATCCAAAATGTATTTAATATCTATGATATACAAAGAGATCATACAAGTCAACAATAAAAAGACAAAAGAACTGATTTAAAAATGGGCAAAAAATTTGAAAAGACAATTGTCCAAAGAAGAATTACAAATGGTGAAATAACACATGAAAAAATGTTTAACATCATTATTGATTAGGGAAATGCAATTCAAAACTGCAATGAGATATCATTTCACACCTATTAGTCTGACTGCTGTTAAAAAGTCAGAAAACTGTAAATGTTAGAGAGAATGTAGAGAGTTAGGAACGTTTATTCACTGTTGGTGGGAATGTAGAAAGGTACAGCCACTGTGGTGAACTGTTTAGCAGTTCCTAAGGAAGTTGAGTATAGACTCACCATGTGACCCAACAATACCACTACTGGGTATATATACCCAGAATAACTGAGAGCAGTGACACTAACAGACATCAGCGCACAAATGTTCATAGCAGCATTATTCATGATTGCCAAAAGTTGGAAACAACTCAGGTGGCCATCAACTGATGAATGGGTAAACAAATTGTGGTGTATATACATGATGGAATGTTATGCAGTGGTAAGAATAAATGAAGTTGTAAAGCATAGGACAACCTGGATGAACCTGGAGGACATTATATTGAGTGAAGCAAGCCAGACACAAAAGGACAAATACTGTGTGATTGTGTTATCATGAAATAATATAATGTGTAAACTTATGGAGTTAATAATTAGAATATATGTCACCAGAAAATAGAATGAGGGTACAGAATGGAAATCTAAGGGTTAATCAGAGCAAAATTAGTAAAAAGGTCATTTGTAAACATTTGGAAATGAATAGAGATGGTGAAAGCATATCATGGTGTTTGTAACTAACAGAGCTATTGTATGGGTATGACATTGGTTGAAAGGAAGTCTAGGGTCATGTTTGTTATCAGAAAAAATGCTATAAAATGTAAAGTGGGATGCTATAAGATAATAAAACTTCGTGTAAAACACGAATAGGGTGATATTGCATATATAAGACTGTTTTTCACAAAATATAAATATACTAGAGAGAAGGCAAAAGAAAAGCAGCTATGTACTGCAGGGGAAACAGAGAGATTGAGAGGTGATAAGTTTTGTTTCTTTGCTTGTTTGTTTATTGTTTATTATTATTATTGGAATAATGAAAGTGCTGTAAGAATGATTGAAGTGATGAATGCACAAATATGTGATGATGCCACATATTACTGATTTTATACTTTGGATGGATTTGTGCTTTATTATGTATTCATAAAATTGATTTGTTAAAAAGTTGTGTGCATCCATTAATTGTTAGAAAAGATGATTAAACATGGAATATTTGAAATGTTGTCATGTTGCAATACTATAAATTTTCCTTTTAAATGATTGAATATTTTAACATTTCTGCCTTGTAATCATTTATGTCTTTTCATCTGAATGTATTCTCCTTTTATATCTTTACTACCTGCCAAATTTTATGCTAAGGTAAAATACTCAGCAAATATATTAAACAAAAAATGAAATACATCATGCTTTAAGCAACTGTTGAGACAGTATTAGAGCTAATATTTTTGTGAATGTTGAATGAATAATGTTATTTAAAATATTTTAACAAGTTAACAAAATAATTTTATCTCAAGGTTTTCTTGATTCAAACTTATTTAATCATAATTACATTCTTCAGTTGATTTTTCATTTTATCTTCATTGGAGTTATTAAAATATTTTATATTTTTGCTACTTTTTGTAGTGTATCAAAATGAATTTCTTGTTTTTTACATGTGATAATGCTTCCCCAATGTTCTGTTTAGAACTGTTAAAAAAATGAAACAAACTTCTCAATATGTAAGTATTTCTAATATGAAAATAATGTACTTGGAACCTAAAATACTACATATCATATAATATAAAATTCATTGAAACATTTAATAAAGATTCACAAATAAAGTGAAAATGAGGTTTGGCCATGCAAATTTGAAAAAGGAATCAGTGGGATTTATAGAAATGAAAACAAGTTATGGCATGAACTAAAGATTTATTGAAAATGGAAATATTCAATTAAAATAGTTAATGACCTTGAAGATAGATGTGATAAATCGATCAGAATATTGCACAGAAGAGAAAGAAATGAAATTTTCCATGCACACACACACACGAGATACAAGTTCAGGACTCTGAAGAATAAAGAATGAAAGAAAAAGAAATAAATAGAAGCAGGGAGGTAATGTTTCATTAGTAATGGCTGAGACTTCCTTATCAGATATATGAAAATGAATCTATAAATGGTGGACCAAATATCTTTTGTTTACCCTTCCAGGTAAAACTGTTTTCCCACTCCATTCTGCTTTGTTTATTGGAGCTAAACTTCTCAAGTTGCATCAGTCTGCTCACTGCTCTTGGCTCCCTCTCTCCTGCTTTTATTTATTTATTTTCTCCTCAAATTACTTCTTCCTCTCACCATTTCAGGTCTAAAGATGAAAGTGCTTACCTGCTGTTACAAAGCAGGTTCAAAGCAGGTACTTAGCAACTTTGTAAGTACCTGCTTCAGCAGAATGAGATGGTACACATTACACTGAAAAACATTGATATGGATATGGCCAATATTCCAACAAGCCATAGCTATGAACATGCTAAACTTTACACATGCAATTTAAGGATTCACAAAAATTAAGGAGATACAAATAGCAGTCAGGTATGGTCAGACAGTTTAAAAGGAACCAAGTCACTTCTATCAATGAAAATGAAAGTATTTGCATCTAAGTAAGTAAAATATTCATTGAAAACATCATTTAAAAATCAGAATCTGAAAACAATAAGTGAGCTTGACAAGGGATTTGGAAAAAAATTGCCAAGTATACTGCACAGTATCAGGAAAGTGAAAAATGTGGAGGAAAATTGCAGCATACAGAAGACAGGATTATAATATATAAGGTGTCTCACTTAGGGTTCAGGTCTCAAATTATCTCCCCACAAACTACTTATTAAATATGAAGTGGAAAAGTGTAACTTTACAGAGGGGGAACCTGGCAGACACCACATTTTCCAAGTGATCAAAGTTAATTGAACAAGTATTGGAACATATTGATATCTTGTTCCTCCTTATTAGATACATTTCTGTAGTATTGCCAAATCTCCATAACCTGATTGTAATCACCAGGAAAACTAAGATGAATCTAAATTGATGGACATTCTGCAAAATCAATAGCTTACACTTTTTAAAATGTCAGTGATGAAAAATAGAGAAAACTAATTAAAAAGATATAAGAAATTTTTGTGCATTTAATCTTAGAATGTAGGTTTGATATAGAAATAGATACAGCTATTGAGGAATATATAATTATACATACAAATGCATTGTTGAAAACTTTGAGATTTCCATTCAATAGGAAGATTATATTAAACACTGGGTCTATAGTATATTTCTCATTTTGTGTCATTATTAGATTTTGCTTTATGCAAGTTTAGGCTACATTTAAAATTTTGTTTAATCTTACTGCTTATTTAAATGCTGATGTACTTTCTCATTGAATAATATGCAAATATTTTCATTCTTCATCATGCTTTTTGCTTTTAAATGAGTACTATGATTTTAATATTCTTATTTGGTGGGGAAGGAGGCTATTATTCCTTAAAAC
>JAQZBX010106127.1:0-10782 GCA_029593785.1 Cabassous unicinctus
TTTTTTTTTCTTCAATAAATCAGAGGAATGACTGGAAATCTCTGTCTAGAGGGGAAGTGACCTTTCCTGCTTGGCCACTCGGCTTAGTTCTGTCCTTGCTTCTCTCCAGGAATTGTCTGGGTATGGGCCAAAGAATGTTAAAGCTGGAAGGAACCCACAGCGATCATTGCAATAGAGGCCCTCATTTTACAGATGAGGACAGTGACGCCCAGAGTGGGAAGTCACTTGCTGAAGATCAGTGGCAATGGCAGTGCTAGAACCCGGCTCTCCTGCCTCTCCTGCTACTGTCCACTCTGTCTTTGCTCATGCCTAGGGCTCTTGCCTCGGCCCGGTCTAACCGGCATGCGGCCTTTGGAAAACATTGCCTAATGCAGTCATCTGCTGGGGTTTGTGGTGATGAAATAAGAACTCAGGATTTGGGGGTGCTCTGTTTTGGGGTGGGGGCGGTAAGGGAAGGAGTGAAGTAGCCCAAAAGTGGAGAATGCAACTCCCCATGCCCCCTTCGTTTCCAATCACATTTTTTGCTTGGTTCCTTTGTCTACACATCCATGAAACCAGGTTCGTAGGCTCAGTTAGGCCAGTGGTTTGGTCAGGGAGAGAGTGCCAAGGGTGTGAAGGGGTGGCGTTAAGCCAGACCTCATTTCCGGAAGGACAGGGAGCGCTCCCGGCTGCCCTTTGACTGGGGGTCGTGGCAGTCTCTAAGGAGAACACAACACAGAAGGGGCAGGGGCCTGCTTCCCTTGGCAACATAAGCCTTACATGGGGCTGAGCAAGCGGGACATGAGCTGAGATGTGGCAGGATGGGGCGGGGTGGGGTGAGGGTGGCAGTTCCCATGGAAAGAGAAAACCATGTGCCGCAAAAGCTGATAAGGAAGGAAACACGAGGGCCACCTTGTTTTTGATCAAATGAAGAAGGTGTGGTGGACATCTTTCAGTGGGAGAGGAGAAGCCGGCCTCTTCTGAATTACAGCCTGGGGCCTTGGGTGGATCTGGAGGAATTGCTAGAGCCCCTGCTGATAGATCTTTGAGGCGCTTGGGGATGCTTGAGAAGGAGATGGATGAGATATACTCTTCCTCCCAATGGGTCCGGCCCCTCGGGTGAGCCCTAGGAGAGGGTTAAAGTAAATAGTTTATCTCATCTCTGATCCTTCAGCCTACACTGTCAGATCCAGGCAGGCCCAGGATTGAATTTACAGTCAGGTCCAGGCCCCAGAGGAATCTGCTGTTTGGGGTGGGGCGGGGGGAGACGTTTTATGTGGGCTCCTCCAATTATCCTGAACTGTTCAGATTATACCCTCACAGCAGTCCCTTCTTTCTGTCACCCCAGCAGAGACGACTGTCCTTCCAAATCCTTTAGAACGGTGCTGCCCAGTTGAAATACAAGGCAAGCGACATATGTCATTTTAAATCTTTTAGTAGCCATATCTTTTAAAAGGTAAAAAGAAACAAGTGGAATTGGTTTTAATAATATGTTTGAACTCAATATGTCCAAATGATTATCTTTTCAACAAGTACTCAAAATAATCAAGTATTGAGATATTTCATGTTCTTTCTTTTCCTATGACGTCTTCGTGCTCGGAGCACATCTCAATTCAGACATGGCATTTTCATCGAAAATTCTTCATCTGTATTTTGCTCCCGTAAAATTTACACTTGAAGAAGTAGACTCACACAAACAAGCACACTTAAAGCAATAATCGAATCAAGTATCGACTTTTAACCTGAAATTAATTAAAATTCAACAAATTAAAAAGTTCAGTTCCGCAGCGGTACTGGCCACGCATTTCTAATGGCCACTTCACGGAACAATCCCTCTCTCCCCTGAGAAGGGAACTTCTGCCCTCCACACCCTCCTCCTGCTTCCCAAAAGTCTGAACTTTGGTTACCACTGAACCCCTCCCTTGTGTGACCCCAAGCAAAGCCTCCCTTGGGGCCACCAAGGAGAAAGAGGAGACAGTGCTATCAGCTCCCTGCTGCCCCCTTCTGGTCACTCAGTACAATGTGGGGAAGGCGGCTGCCTAATCCTAAGTGGGCAACTCGTGACCCCAGAGGAGAGCAGTGGTCTGCGCTTCCTCCACCTCCTCGGCCCCACCCCGGCTGATGTTCAGAGGTCGTGCACAGACCCCGGCTGGCCCCAACATTACCTGCTCATATGGAATGTGTATGGGGAGCAGATCTCGACATTTCTAAACAGGCACTCCCTTCCCGACTCCCAAAGAAACCTGGCTGGAGATACTCATCTTTGGAGGAAGCTGTGCATAAGTGTTTATTCCCTATGTGTAAATTGATCACATCTACACTGGTGTGCGGTGGGTCATTTTTCTCCATCTTTAGGGAAGGAGATCTAGTACTTTATTGCAGCATGAAGGAATTGGATCAGACAGAGAGAAGAACTTCCAGGGTGAGTTCTGTGAGGACCAGTTCCCAGAAGCACCTGTGCAAAGTTCTTCTCACTTGGGGATGGTAATCAGGCTTTCTGGAGACAAGGGTAAAGTGTCTATTTGACACCTGTCAGCGAGGTCCACAGCAACCAAATTTTTACTTGATGAAACAAAGGATGCCAGAGGCAACAGAGACTCAAAAAGACAGAGGCTCATCACTCTTCATAGCCCTTATAGGAAAGGAGCTATTGTTATCCTCCCCATGTTCACATGAGAAAACCAGAAAAAGAGAGGGGAAGTAACTTCCCTATTAAGTAGTGGAGCTGGGATTTGAACCTGTGCAGTCTGGTTCCTGGTTCTGAATGTTCATCCGCTAGGCTGTATGGTCAGGATAGAGATGTTACACTCCCACCTTGGCCATCTTTGCTATTGGTTTAAAGCACCTAAGCACTTTAGTTCTCTTATCTTGAAATGGGGTGGGGACTGCAAAGAAGCTCATTGGGTGAGCCTTTGCCCTCGTTGTCCAGTAAAACAGACTCCAGGTTTGCTCCCTGCCTCTGCCACTGGCCCCACGCCAGCAGTCTTCCTCCGGTGTCTTCCTCCTGGCCCTCCTCCTCCTTGCGCCTGTTCCTTAGGATGACAGTTGTTTGGGTTCGTTTTCCCCTTGAAGGTGAATGCCCCTTTCCTTCTCAGCCCATAATTCGGATTAAAAAGAGCCCAGAACAAGCGTGACTGTCACTGACAACAGAGGAAAAGAAAACAGCTTCTTCTGAGAGAGACTGGGGGAGGCAGATGCCGGTCAGTGCTGGAGCGGGTAGGGGAAGGACACTGCAGCTCCCCTGGAAGGCTCCGCAGCCCCGCCCTGCCGTCCCTGCCCCTATTCTCTATGCAAACGCACGTACACACAGTGCAATTGAGTCTTTTGGCATCCACAGCTGGGAAGCAGCCTTGATTCCAGGAGACTAGAACATGTCTTACATTTTTTCAGATGGTGAGCAGCCGAACCATCATTCTCCCATGAGCCTCATATTGTAGCAAAGAGCAAGAGGCTGCAGGTTGGCTAGGAAACAAGGCGAATGTGGGGGGGGTGGGGGAGGCTGTCTAGCCTCAGCCTTACTATTTCATCCATACCCAAGCACGGGTCCGTGTCCTCTCTCCAGCGCTGACCAATAGAACCTTCTGCCATGATGAAAATGTTTTCTGTCTGCTCTGTCCAGTATGGTAGCCGCTGGCCACATGTGGCTATTGAGCACTTGAAACATGCCAGAGCAACTGAGGAACTGAATTATTTTTAATGAATAATTGATCTAAATAGCCACGTGTGATTAATGGCTACCGCATTGGACAGCGCAGCCTTAGACAAAAGAGAAGCCTGGTAAATCCAAGGGCATCTCCTTCTTTCCAGCTCCCCTGCCATCTCTGTCTCCCTTCTGTGGCAGAGTTCTCTTGCTCAGAGGCAAGGCATGGGTGAGATGACCTCTCGAGGTATCTACTGAGCTCTTGCTTGGCCCAGCTGATATACCAGAAATGCACCCCCTTCTTTGTCTCCATTTAAATAATATTTGTTGAATACGATATGCTGGAGAGACAAAGATAAATGACAAAGCTATGCCCTTAAGAAGCTTACGGTTTAAATTCCACAGATGGAGCTAGAATGAGACACTCGGAAACCCAGCTCCCCTTTTCATTCCTTGCAGAGAGATTATTGGTGTCTCCATCTTGTTTTCTGGCTAGAAAAAGAAGCCTTCCTCCCCCAGGTCCAGGTGGCCTGACCAAGCCCTGCGTTCTTCCTGGGCCATGAATTCCAATGACATCTCTGTTTCTTCCATGTCTATAAACCAATTCACAATATCTGGGCCACACTGTTTTCTCTTAAGTTTGAGTATGAAGTCAGGATAGAGTAGGGAATGGCCCAGAACCAGGCTTTTCACGGTACCAGGGCAGGGCTAAGAGCCCCAAGGTGGAAGAGTAGATTTTAGGACGCAGCAGCAGCAGGTCACCGCTGGAGCCACCCGTTGCCATGATGCGGCTGCAGGGCAGAGTCAGAATGCTTCTTGTGGGTATGTGCCAGCTTCCACCCGGGATCCAGTGGATCCCCAGGTTTGGAGAGACTGGTTCGGCTCAGTAGGGTGCATGCACTTGGGCTGTGCCCACGCCAGGGCACCTTTGGGTCCACAGCAGCTGGGCCTGCACCCAGCCCCTCCTGTGTTTTCTGGGATGTGGAGAATGGCACCGTCCTGAAGCCCGTGCTCACGTTGCCAGTGTCCCTGTGTGCGCATCTGTGGGCACTGCTGCACCAGGGTGATTGGGGAACGCCCCTGGATGAAGGAGGCACTGAGGAGGCCACCCTAAGGGGGCAGCGGCTTGGGGCATTAGGAGGCTGATTGGAAGGATTGCGGGTAGAAGCCAGGGCACATCCAGGACTCAGCCCGAAGATAGATATTAGGACAATCTGATAGCCCCAGGTCCTTCCTAAGATCGTGAAATTGAAGGGTCCCTGCATGGCTTCCAGGAGCAAGGGAACTATCGAGCCTTCCACATTTCCACCCTCTGCAGAACCCTCCCAAAATGACAGCTAAAGCTAGGCAGTGAGTTCTTGGATATGTCTATTTTTCCTCCCCGATCATTTTTCAGTTGCAGATGAAAGAAACAGTAGAGAGTTATTCAGAGATGAGCCTCGTCTCACCTTGCCTCCAGCCCCGACACCTGCCTCCACTCTCCCCTCATATCGGTTCTTTCTCCTTCTCACCTGTATATCTCCCTGACTCTTTAAATGTGTGCTGGAGACACACAGAGAGAGGGAGGTGATTTGGGTGATTGTCAGAGAAGTAGGAGAGGGAGGCTCTCAAATGCCCGATTTTCAACTTGCCTACAGTCATTAGAAATAAGTGCCTGGACTTGTGGAGTGGCATCAGTTTCCTGCGCCATCTACCGGCTTTCTGGAGACATTGACCTGTTTGTGCAGCTGGTGCCAGAAAACCCACTGAGTTCCTTTGATTGCTGTTCACTTGCAGAGGAACCTTCACAAGGAAGTCCTTCCTTACATCCTGCCTAAATCCCTTCTGCAACTTCGGCTCCTTTTCTCTTGATGAAATAGCCCAGGAATAGCCAGGCTACTTGTGCCTTCTCATTTTAGCTAAAACATAAACCCTTCCAAAATTGAAAACCTATTTATGACTCGGCCACAAAGCAGCTGAGTAGGGCTAGCTGGCTCTGGCATTTGAGCTCCGAGTCTTTCCAGTCCTTTCATCTTCGTGACTCTGCATTGGCTCCCCTCCAAGTTTCCACTGTCTCTCTGGAGCCTACAGGTGACCACAAGACCCTGATAAGTAGCTCTGATACTCGACTCTCCCGCTGCCGAAGTGATAGGCCCCACGGGGTTAGGTAAGCCTGCCCTTCAGAAGCAGCGAGAGCTGGCAAACTTGGGAGGGTGCACCCTTGGGAGACCCACCTCGGTGGGGGCGGTGACAGGAGGGAGAGTATGCCGAGTCGTTTTGTGTTCCTCAGTGAAGGACACAGGAATCTACATTTTGCTTCCCAGCATCTTCATTGTTGGGTCCCAGGTAAAAGCAGCCCCATCTTCCTCCAAGGAAGGGTGGCTAAAGGTTAAGCGTGGCCCACAGCACTACTAAGAAAAAGCTCTAAAAAATGAAGGGGGAGAGAGGATGAGCAAAAATGACTCCGACCGAGGGGACAGAGAGGGGCAGGTGGCACCCATCCCAGATGTCTAAGAATTAGAAGGGACAGATGTGGCTCAAATGGTCGGGCGTCCGTCTCCCATATGGAGGGACCTGGGTTTGATCCCTGGGACCTCCCGGTTAAAAAGAATTAGAGCACCATTGGGAGATGTGTATGTGGTTGCTTCTGCCTGGTCGCAGGGGATGAACTGAATGGTCCACTGAAAGGAAGCAGGAGCTGGTGCAGCTGCTGCTGGGGTGAGCCAGCTCCCGGGGCACCTCCCCTCCAAGAGGCGATTCCTGGGAGCCCAGCCCCACGGGTCCTCCTGAGAACAATCTGCTGCTCTCCACGTGTGGGTCAACACCCACCCCTTGCCCTCTCATCCTCCTGGCCCTCACTTCACCTGCCCACAAGCTGGCCTGGGGAAGGGGTTAGGCCACACGGCCGGCATGCCCCCAGCCTCTCAATGCAGCCATTCCTTGCTCTCCCCCCTCCAGCAGTGACCAACTGCTTTTTGAGGATGGAAATGCTCGATGGCGCCCAGGGCGCCATGGTGAGCTCTTCCTTGCCCTGTCTTCTCTTCCCCCAAGCCTCGCAGCTCAGGTCTGGACCTGTGTAACGGGAAGACAGTCTCAGCCTTTCAGTTTGCACCAAGCCCCACAAACCGGTCACACGCCTCCCTTCATCCCCACCCCCACTCTCACCTGCCCCACAAGGAGGAAAAGGTAGTTGACCCCAAAACAGCACTCTTTTAACTAATCCCCAGCTTGCTGCGTTCCGCCCACGAGGCTCGTCACCGTGTTGAGTAATCATTCCAGCAGGCTTTGGTAAAGTCGAGTCAGGGTGCTGGGCACACAGACACATAGAGGGTGACAGGCCAGAGGGGGCTGGGACCCTCACATTCAATTTTGGTCAATCTGCGCTTCTCCCAAGTTTGGCTACTTGCTTTCCCCACTTCATCTTCCCTTCCAGAAACTACTTCCCTTCCTCTCCTGTCAATAGATAGACAAATTAACTAACCACCCGGAGCCCTGCAAACCCTTGGAGGCTTCTTCAGGACGGGAAACTTCCACACCAGGGCCTTAAAGGCCGGATACCTCTTTGGTTAAACTTGGCAAATCCTGCGCCAACAGAGACATGGGTGTGTGGGTGCTTCCTGCCACCCTGACCAGGTTAGACCAGGTCTCCAACCGCCTCCCCAGCACACACCTGGCACTTCCCCTGGGCTAAGAGCTCAGCGCTCAGGCTCTACTCATGCCTGGAGGACGTGTAACTGGGGGTTCTCAAAAAGCCCCTGGCACCCCAATTCCTTTAATTCCTCCCCCTTCTCCTCTTTCCCAGCCCACTGCCTGGTCCTCACGCCTCCTAGGGCCCTGTCAGAGTGGATGTGAGAGTGAGGGAACAGTAGGCATTTCCTTCACCCCATTTTAGTTATTTAAGGTCACCCCAAGCCCTGTTTCCTTTTCCCAGCATCTGAAAAGAAAAGAGCAATGAACACCTGGCCACCCTGCGCTCTCCACTGGGCACACTGGCCACACCAGGGAACAGCAGTCTAAGGTCTCCCCACTCTGGGTCCACCGAGGCCAGTGGGGTGCAGGAGCTGAGGGGGAAAATGGGGCTCCCCGAGAAGGAGGCCTATGCTAGAAGAACTTAACTGAAATATGTGCACCTAGAAAAGGCCAGGGAAGGATGGAATTAACAGATCAACGAATAAATGGACAAAGACCTACTTCTTTAAAGGTCATAAGTCAGCTAAGTATAGACTGTCACCGAGTCATTCTATATATAACTGCTTCAGCCCTGCCAGCTGTTGTCCTCTCTCGGCCTGGAGCTGAGTAATGTCCCACCCTCCAGCGCCCAGAGCACGGCGCCAGAGCAGGGAGCAAGCGCTAAGTGTTCCAATGGCCCAGGCCTGTTCCCCTCCAGGCCCCACAATTCTGCCTTGAACATCTCCCAGGTCCCCTCCTCCCACCACCCCGCTGCTCCCAACCCCCAGTTCTCCAGGCCCAAATATATCTCAACTCCCAGGAGTTCTGAAAGCACAAGGACCTCACAAAAAGAAGAGTTTGGGTCCTTCCTGTCCCTGCTCTGGCTAGACCTCCAGGCTTCTTACCGCTCCGCCCCCACTGCTGGCTGGCACCCTGTCTCCTCGGCCATCTCCCCAGCAAGCAAAACGGCTTACCATGGGCTGAGCCCTCAGCTGGGGGCTCAGGGCATCCTCAGCCCTAAGAGGGAAGGGCACCCCTCGCCCTTCTTCCTGCCCCCAGAATGTCTTCTCCTTCTCCTCAAATATCAGCACAACATTTGCCAGACTCTTCTGGCCCAGGAAGTCTTCCTAGGTGGTAGACATGGCTCCAAGCATGCCGAAACTTCCCACTACTTGAATGAGGGGTGATGCTTATTCCTGGCTTCTATTTCCCTACCTTCCCCAGTCTGGGAAGGTCCATGAGAGCAGAGACCCCATCTGTTCCACCCTTCATTTCTCCCCTTGCCCCAAACCCAGCCCCCAGCCCTGGACCGTTGTGCCTCAGCCAACCAAGGCTGACCCTCTGTCTACTTGTCCCTGCAGAGAAAGATTCTCGGGAGCACGAAGAGCCAACCACCTCCGAGATGGCTGAGGAGACCTACTCCCCCAAGATCTTTCGGCCCAAGCACACCCGCATCTCCGAGCTGAAGGCCGAGGCGGTGAAGAAGGACCGCAGAAAGAAGCTGACCCAGTCCAAGTTTGTGGGCGGGGCCGAGAACACTGCCCACCCCCGGGTTATCTCCGCACCTGAGATGAGACAGGAGTCGGAACAGGTGAGTCCATGCCCAGTGGCCTCTCCCACCATCCTGACTTGGACCTTTTCCCTGCGTATAAATGGGAGTTCGTGGCAGCAGGGGGTGTTTAGGCCAGGCCTCGCAAAGGACATCCCACTTGACACGGCAGCTCCACTTGGGACTTGCAAGGGGAATCTTCAGAGCTTACCTTTATCAGGATGGGGGTCTTGGGCACATGAGTGGGAGTGGAGGTCATGCTAATTTAAGGCCAGCGCCAGCCAGCCACACTGACCACTCGCCAGGTGTGTGAAACCCCTGGAACTGTGAACAGTCCTAATCAGTGGTTCAGGCTTCCAGAGAGGGCCACCTCTGAGCCGAATTCTTCAACAAAATGGAAACACTGAGGGTGGGCAGCATGGAAGACAAACGGAAAAACATGGCTGTGGACCTGTCCAGATACAGTTTTGGTCCATGCCCATGGGAGTGGCAGGTGAGAGGGAGGAGAGGTCTTTGGTAGCAACCGATGGGAACAAAAGGTGGTGGCGGGAGCGTATGTAGCGCGAGCAGTTGAGCATCTGCTTCCTACATACGAGGTCCCAGGTTCAATCCCCTATATCTCCTGAAAACTAAACAAAAGAAAAAAACAAGTCGGGGTCTCCGATGTATCTCAGTGGTTGAGCACCGGCTTCCCACATACGAGGTCCCAGGTTCAATCCCCGGCCCTGGTACCTTAAAAAAAAAAAAAAAGTGGGAGCTTTCCCAGGGGCTGTCCCACTGGAGACCCTGAGCCCCCACGCCCTGAGCTGCATGTTCTGCACAGCTGCGTGGCTTCCTCTTTGGTCCTGCTTGGGCCTCTCGTGACCCTTCCTGTCCACATACAGGGCCCCTGCCGCAGACACATGGAGACTTCCCTGCAGGAGCTCAAAGCCAGCCCCCGCATGGTGCCCCGGGCCGTGTACCTGCCCAACTGTGACCGCAAAGGATTCTACAAAAGGAAGCAGGTACGGCTTCTGTACCCCAGGTTCATCTAGCGGGAAACCTCGACCTCGGGCAGATACATAATACGTCTTCAGGACTGAGTGTTTCCTGCACCGCACGCAGCCAGTCCCATACCACAATCACGGCCTTCCCCATGCCCTCCTGTGCTGTCATCTCCTCAGTTTTCAATGGACTCCCTTTATTTATATGAATTCATTTCCAGAGGAGACTTTACATCAGCGCATCACATCACAGGTTGGAAGTGCTACTTAAATACCTTTCTGATTTATTTAGCTCGCTATCTTTTAATTGATATTTACATTTATTTAGACATAACTTTAAAAAGTTAGACATAACTTTAAATCAAATCGTGGACCTTTCCTCGCCAGGCGACGCTTTGGGCAACCTGCTTCAGGTTAACAGTAACACTGAGCCTATTGAAGAGGTGTCCCCAGGGCCTTCAGGCACTGGTCCTCAAACTGCCCAGGGCATCAGCATCATCTGGGGGGCTCGTTAAAATGCGGGTGGCAAGGCTCCACCCCACAGGTTCTGATCGGCAGGTCTGGGTTGGACTCAGAATTTTGCATTTCTAATGAGTTCCCAAGTTATGCTGATGATGCCCTCAGGGGAACCCGCTTTGAGAACTGCTGTCTCAAGCGTACCCCCAGTCCAAGTCAGTGGTTAAGAGCCAAAGTGCCTTGGGCCAGCTCTTGGCTCTACCACCTGCGAGCTGGAGCCCCTTCGCCCAGTTATTTAACATCACCTACCTCCCAGGATTAAGAGAATAAAGAGGGAAGCGGGTGTGGCTCAGTGGATAGAGCCCCCGTTTACCATATGGGAGGCCCGGGTTCGCGCCCCGAGGCCTCCTTGTGAGGGCACGCCGGCCTGAGCGGTGCGGTGGGCTGATGCAGCAACCTCACGGCAGGAAGCGGCTGTGGCGCAATGGATAGCGCACCCGTTTACCATATGAGAGGCCCCGGGTTCG
>JAQZBX010106128.1:0-10784 GCA_029593785.1 Cabassous unicinctus
CTTTCCTTCATTTCAGTGGAGTGTATTTTGTAATAGAAACATGTTTGAGAACTTGCATGTCTAAAAATTTGTCAGAATAGGATGATAATTGGGATTGATATGGAATCCCAGGAATCATTTCCCCTCAGAGTTGTGAAGGAATTACTCCATTGGCCTTTAGTTAACAGTATTGCTTTTGATCAGTCTCATGACATTCTGTTTCCTTAAAATCTTTGTGACCTGGTATTCTCTTAGGAAATGTAGAATTTTCTTTTTATTTCCAGTAGACTTCTTTCCATTGATTGATCAATTGTGCTGTAGCACTTGGCTTGCATTTTAATCTGTAGGCTCCAAGACTTTTGATTGTAGAAAATTTTTTGACATTTCTTTGATAATTCCTTCTCTTTCATTTTCTCAGTTATCTTTTATGGAACTCTATTTGGGTGTTGACTCTCCCAGCTCTGGGGCTGGCATACTGTTTTTTAAAGAGACAGAAGTATTATAGGCCACCAGCCCCTGTCAAAATGACTCAATTCTGCCATTGTAGTACAAAAGCAGCCACGGGCCATATGTAAATGAGTGTGGCTGTGTCCAAATAAAATTTTATTTAAAAAAGCAGGCGTTCAATCCGCAGGCCATAGCTTGCCTCCCCCATATCAGTCCGTTCTGTTTAATTTTTAATCCTTTTTTTTTTTTGATATATTTCTTCTAGTTGCCATTTTGTTTTATTTTTTTTTAGAAGATTTCCTAAGATTTTTCTTCCAAATATTCTATTGAATTTTTTAGTTTTGCTATCATATTTGAATTTTTTGTTACCTGTTTCTTTTAATGGTGTCCTGTTTCTACTTCTTGGATGAAGTATGTTTTCTTATCTCTCTGAGTATATTAATTTCAGTTTTTTTCCCCCCTGCATTTTCTCTATTTCCTTCACATTTATTTATTCTCTGTAGTTGTTTGCTTTTTGAGGGGAGGCTATCTTTCATTTTTGAGATTCTCTTCTAATAATTGGCAATCTTTTGTGTTCTGATCATTTTTAAGACTGAGGAACTAAAAAGCTCTTAGAAGCTGTTGCCTGAGCTGGATTATCAAATGATGTGCTTTACTAGGTGATAGGGCCCGAATGAACTGTTTCAAGGAAGGACCCCAGCTCTTAGTTTATGTAGATTATTTCTCTTAGGCTGGTCAGTTTTCCTAGAGGGAAATTCACTAACCTCCTACTGCAGGAAGGGGTCTGGAGGAGGGAAAAGGGCTTATAACATATTCCTCTGCAAATAGCTCAATACCCCATTAAGGGTGGTTTGCACAAATGGTCCCCCCACACACACACACTTAATAACTGATGTGGAGGTAGGCCATTGCTGGGTTTGCTTCCCTGGCTCAGTTATATTAGGAACTGCTCCATCATCATTAGTCTGTGTTGGTTTTTGTCCTTATTGTTTCAGGATGAGTGCTGCTGTAAGTCCAGGCATCATAGCCATGCTTTCCATAGCAAGATGAATGGGGGAAACCATTAGCCAAAGACCACCAGGAACACACCTGCTAAGTGTATCAACTTGCTGGAGCAAGGGTGAATGCACATCAGGAACAGCGGGCTGTCTCAAAAGAAGGGGGTCAGAGAAGGGTGCTTATAACTTTTGGGGCTGAAATTAATCTTCGTGTGGTTTGGCAGGGCTCATCAGAATTTATAAACTAGGCGAATTACTGGCACAGTCTTATCTTTAGAACACATAAGGCTATGTGGAATAACTGTTAGATCAGTTTGTCTCTGATCTTCTTTTGGAACACATACGTTTGAATGAGCTTATATTAAGAGTCTGAATTTAGATAGTTTGTCCTACATGTCACGGTTTGGTACAGTTTATCTGTTCTGCGAGTCATGTGCAGTCCATTCTGCAAGTTGGGGAATCTGCCTCAGTTCTCAGTCACCCACCACCATCCAGCTGCCAGCAGGGTGTGGTTTTTCACTGTAGTAACCTTCTCAAGTTGCTTTGTATTTTTTTACCATATTTCCCTAGAACTGGCTTAGAGAAGATCATCTTTATACCAGTCACTTGACTAGGAAAATGAGATTATGAGATTGCCATAATTTATTTAGATCAATTGTGATTTCTACATTAGGACTAAGATAGTTCTGTCCATCTTCCTGAGACCCCTCTTCTTTATTCCCTGAGCAAAACTAGCTGGGAAGAAATGTGTATGCTTGGGGGCTGGGAGGAGGGTGTTGGGCCGCAGGTGTCCTCATATCCGTTTACATCTTTCTTCTCCTACAAGCTCATACGTGCACTGTACCTGGAGTGCACTTACCCTCCCCAAGGAAGATGACCCTAAAGGCTTCTCTAGTGGCTGTCTAGAGCCACTGTACCCAGGATCTATGGTGATGTGCAGTCCTTATATTCAGCTGTGGCTCCGCGTGGCATGGTGGTATATTAACTAATCGATGTGTTATCTGTCCCCAGTTATCTATACATTAGGCAATGTTGGAGGAAAAAACAGCATCATTACAATGGAAATCCCCATTTAGAGAAAGAATGCAAAACTGATTAACAATCCTTGGTCTGTATCCCTTTTCAAATGTTGCTGGTCAGGAAGAACCAGAACTCCCCACCTAGACCCTGCATTTCTTTCCTTGGGTTCTTTTCTCTCATCTGTTTTTATCCTCCCTTGTTCTCCGTGACCCCTGGTTCTATTGTGTGGAAGAATTGTCTTGTACATCATCTTTGGCTAAGATGTGGGCCTGGGATAGTGCTTCCTTCATGGTGTCTACTCGGCCTGTGCTGTCCATTCTTTATTGGTGTGGCTTCAGGGGTCCAGGCAGTACCTGAAGAGTCAAATCCCCGAGGAACTTGCTCCAGGGCCCTTTGCTACTGCTCAAGACCGTGTTTGAGTTAACCAGAGGCTAAGTTTTGGTCTAGAGATGGCCTAAGTCTGAACGTTTTTTTTTTTTCCTATAAAATATTGTGGTAACTCACTATACCTACCTCCCAAAGGGCTTCAACACCACAGATTAGTTTTATCTGTTTTTGAACTGGCAATTGAAACGACACAGTATGTTTTGTGTCTGACTTCCTTCACTCAACATTATATTTATAAGATTTATCCATGTTAATAAATGGAGCTGTAGTTGGTTCAAAAAAATATTGTGGTAAAATATATATAGCATAAAATTTGCCATTTTAACCATTTTTTATGTGTATAAGTCAGTGGCAAGTCTCCAAATGATGGGACTTCCCATCAACTTAGATTGCATACCAAAGGTGGAGAGCATCTCTCAGCAAAGCTGTTTCTTCTTCCAAATTTGATTTCAAATCTGTACGTCTCCATCTCTTGTAGTATTTTACTGAAAATGCCAAAAAGTAATCTATACACAACTTTATTTATTTTTTTCCTACCCTTTCTCCTACTTTGGCCTAAATTGGCATGGGGGCTGCTCCTAAGTGACAGATGACAACAGTTTGACCTACAGATTTGTTAGCATACTAGAATGGTCAGTAATTTTTTTGGCGGTCTATATGTTATCATGTATGAAAAGCTCTAAAAACATGCCTTTCCTCTGATCTAGCAATTCCTCTTTTAGACATTTATCTTAAAAAATAATCATAGACATATGAAAAGATTAATATCAAGGATGTTCGTTGCTCATCTGCCATAATATTGAAAAACTAGAAAATCATAACATTCAAAAATAATTAAATTATGGTATATTCACACCCTGTAATTCAATGTAAATATTAAAATACTACTTTAGGAGAATACTTAATGATATTGAGAAGTATTCTTGATGTGTCTTAAGGCTACAAAATATGAGTATGAATCCAATTTTATAAAAAGAAAAAGAATATATGCTTAGAAAAATGCGTGGAGTAATATTTATCAAAATGTTAATAAGATAGCATAAGAAGTGATTTTTATTTTTTCTTATTCCCCCCACCCCCATATTTTCACTGTCTTTACAGTAAACATATTTTACCTTGGTTATCTCCTCAAAAAAGCTATTGTAAAACAGGTTGGATTCTATTCTGATGTATAATTTACAAATAACTAATTATTTTAATCAAGGCTCTTGGTTGCAAGTGCCTAAATTTCTACTTAAATTGTTAGGCATAAAAGTTCTGGAACACATTATCTAATCATAAACAGAGTGAGAGAAAAAAAAGACCTGAGTCAGAGATTTAAAGCTATTGGAACTTCTTTTCTCTTCTTTATTTCCTAGTTTTATGTTTTTCATTACAAACTTGTGGCTAGAACAGTGGGTACTGGCAGTTCTGGATTTATGTCTTCTCTGCTACATTCTTTTTTTTTTTTAAGATTTATTTTATTTATTTATCCCTCCCCACCCCCTCACTGTTTGCACTTGCTGTGTCTGTTCGTCTTCTTTGTTTCTTTAGGAGTCACCAGGAACTTAACCCGGGACCTCCGATGTGGGAGGGAGGCGCCTAATTGCTTGAGCCACCTCCGTTCCCTGCTTTGCTGTGTCTCTCATTATGCTTTTCCTCCTGTGCCTCTTGTTGCATCATCTTGTTGAGTCAGCTTGCCATGTCTACCTATCGTGTCAACTCACTGTCTTGCTCGTCTTCTTTAGGAGGCACCAGGAACCTCTGCTCCCTGCTTTGTTGTGTCTCTTATTATGTTTTTCTTCTTTTGTCTCTTGTTGCATCATCTTGTTGTGTCACCTTGCCATGCCTGCCCTTCATGCCAGCTCGCTGTCTTTCTTTAGGAGGCACTGAACCACGGACCTCCCATGTGGTAGGCGGGAGCCCAATTGCTTGAGCCACATCTGCTTCCCCTCTGCTACATTCTTGAGAATACATTTGATTGGCCTGGCTGAGATATACTATTCATCCCTTAGCCAATCATTCACCCTATAGGATAAGATATGATTGGCGGGTTGGTCAGGAAAACATTGCCCACTATGTTTGGTAGCCTCCATCACAAACTACACAAATAGATGGAGGAGAAGTGGATCCCTAAAGAAGAGGTGGGTGGGGGGTTGCTGTTCCCCTGAAGAATGGTGGACAATTGACTGAACCAATTTTATTTGTACGAAACTAGTTAATGTGAAAGGTCTTAAATGAAATGCTAGATACCTATTTCTTAAAAAATGTTTTTATTTTATTGTGATCACCAACTGCAGATTATAGTCCAACCAAAATTTTACTAATGAAACAGACACTTCTTAGCTCAGTACCTTTTACTGACACAGGTTAAGAGTCAATAATAAACTACAACCCAATTGGTGGCAAAGAAAATTAGAAAAACATTGATTCTAAAAGCATTTTATTTTAGAAGGAGAATCATAAATATCCACTGAAAAATTCCAGACTCTAGTCTTACCTGTAGCACCCCCTGTGTTTTCAACAATGCGTTACCATACACACCTTTGCTTACACTGTTTGTTCTTTCCAAAATGCCTCTTCCCCATCTATACAGCACATAGAGCTTTCAAACATTTTTTTCCAAATCAAATAACTGCTTTCTCTTATAACGATTAGCCTTCTATGTGATTTTAAGCTGTGTTTCCTTTATGGATGCACTGTAATTTATTTAATCCTCATCGTATTATTGAACATTCATTTCTAAAACCTCACTCTGTGACTAGATGCCAGTTTTCTCTCTCCTCTCTGTATGTAGATGATCTGTACGCTTTTCCATTTCTCCCAAGACTGGCTCTCCAGTTTGCTCAGTTTGGTTCCCATTATAGATCCTGCATTCTAGGGCCGTGACCTTGGCACCTGCTTGTCACCCCTTCTTGATACCCACTGTTTGCCTGCTTGCTTCTGCCTCAGATTCCTCAGATTCCCCATCCCAGCACAGCATCTATTTGTGACGGTCCTGATGCTGATCACCTGCCTCACATTCATCTTTCACCTGTCACCTGTCACAAGCTCCTCTAGATAGCGTGCTTCCCCTGATGAGTTTCCTCCCAGCATCTGTAACTGGGCGTGCCCTGAAGTACTCACCCTGCTCTCATGTAATGCCAAACTGCTTCACTGGGCCTGACCTGGCCTCTCCCACTTGCCTTTTGAATCTGAGCTCGTTTTCTAACATCTTACTTCATCTTCCTTTTCTAGCTAGCTTTACTCAGCCATTCCCTCTCTGGAGTAAGATCACTTCTTGAATTGCTAGCATGTTACTTTCCTTTTATGAAATTATTTTTAAGGGTTATTGGGACCATACATTTCTTTAACCTTTACTAATTGTTCATGATACCCTTTAGAAAATATTAAGAACTATGTTTGAATGGAAATGCAGATTATTTCTAATCAGTTGGGTGTCTCCTTAAGTATACATAATTGTTTAGAATTAGGAGAAAAATGTGTTTTCTCAAATATATGAATGAATTATTATATAATGGCATAGTTATTTTTCATGGTGTTTTCCTATAGGAAAGAAACTAGGTTTCTTGTTTGTTTTTTGAGGTACGAGAGCCGGGGATTGAACCCGGGACTTTGCATGTGGGAAGCCAACCCACATGTGCTCAACCACTGAGCCATATTGGCTCCCCTGAGTTGGTTTTTTCATTTGTTTGCTTGTTGTTTGTTTTTTAGGAGGCACTGGGAACCGAACCCGGGACCTCCCATATGGGAGGCAGGTACTCAACCGTTTGAGCCACATCTGCTCCCCTAGGGTTTCTTAAAGAAATACTAAAGGTTTTCCTTAAGGAAAGTAGCAAGTCACTTATCTTAATTTTATAAAATATGATACATACTATGCTATTCATTAAGTGATAGGAAAGCTTTGTTTTATTTCAGTTTTTAAAGATTGGATATTTAGTTGTAACGGTAGGCTACCAACTAGAAGGTTGATCATCTTTTTTTCCCCCTTTTTTCTAGATATAAACAGAAGAGCAAGTTCAAACCAGTTCACAGGCTCTCTATGACGAATGCAGTAGAGATTACAAGTTTATCAGCAATAAATGATTTTTATTCCTGTATCCTTTCACCATCTCTCCTCATGAAATTCTACTATTTTTACATACTGAACATTAGTCTTCAGGCAAAAGTATCTGCTGATTATCTCATAAGTTCTGGGCATTGTACTGGGTGCTGGAGATACAGGAGTGAACAAGAGAACCAGATGGACAGACAGTTCCTCTTCACACGGAACTTCTGGGATTCTGGATTAATTATACATGTAATCATATCATCTCAGTAGTGATAGGTGCCTCAAAGAAAAAAACCTGGGGGCAATAAGAGCATATACCGTATTCCAGGGTGATTTAACCCAATCTTTCTGGTCTATAGTTTTTGAATAACACATAATAATTTAGTACATTTTTGTTAATAAACTGATATATTTGCTATAGATATCCTTTGATTAATTGAACATTTTACCTCATCTCACATGGAGGATTAGCAAAAATCATAGCAGTTAAGGTTCAGTAGAATAGAAAACTACGTCCCAGACTTTTAATTTTTGAATTTTTATGCCTAACATCATCTCTTTTAATCAAAATGCATTGATTTGAATTTCTTTAGAGGCAAAACCTCTTGATCTTCAGGAATTCATATTATAAAATTGTAGTTTCCTCAAAAATAGGTCCTAGTTGAATTCTATGAAAGGGTTTTATGGTTGACATTTCATAAGAACTGATAGAAGATACTGTGAGGTTCAGTCCATTTTAGTTAGGGATGTGATATCCATTTTTATGAGAGGATCTTTTGCTAGAAAAAAACAAAACCTAAGAGAAATATATCATTATGGTGGATTTTAGTCTCAAATTATAGTTTCTGCATATTTTGGTATTAGCATTGGATTTATTATTGAATCCTGTACTCTTTCTTACTCCTACTATATTTTAAAGAAATTTATTTTTTAAAGATTTACATATTAATAAAGCATACAGTTTATCCACAGTGTATAATCAATGGGTATTTGGTATAATTACATAATTGTGTGCTCATCACTTCAATCATTATTAAAGCATTTTCATTATTTCAATAATAATAATAAAAAACAGACAAACAAACAGGAAAACTCCTCACCTCTCAATCTCTCTGTTTCCACTGCTGTGCATAGCTGCTATTTCTGGCTATTCTTTTCTCCCCACCCCCCATTGTTTTGCGTTTGCTGTCTCCTCTCTGTGTCCATTCGCTGTGTGTTCTTCTGTGTCTGTTTGTCTTCTCTTTAGGTGGCACTGGGAACTGATCCTGGTACCTTCTGGAGTGGGAGAGAGGCACTCAATCTCTTCCACCATCTCAGCTCCCTGGTCTGCTGCGTCTCTTATTGTCACTCCTCTGTGTCCCTTTCTGTTGCGTCATCTTGCTGCGCCAGCACTCCTGCGTGGGCCAGCTCACTGCACGGGGCAGCTTGCCTTTACCAGGAGGTCCCGGGAATTGAACCCTCGACCTCCTATATGGTAGATGGGAGCCCAATCGCTTGAGCCACATCTGCTTCCCTATTTCTGGCTATTCTTATGCAATTATTTATTTATTTATTAAGGAGTTTTATTGAGATATATTCACATACCATATGATGTATCCAAAGTGTGTAATGAATGGCTTTTTTAAAGCTGTTTAAAAGTCCTTTATTGTAAAATTGTAAAATAAACAGAAAAATAGATTGAAAGAAAATACAAATTTTAAAAGAGAATGCAAGGCCAGGTTAGATTTAATATGATCAATTAAAAAAAAATAGCTTAGCAACAAACATTTATAAATGTAAATAATAATTCAAATATAGAAATTAATCATAACTTAATTCTAATTTTTATATTATAGCTCTAACTATTGGACATGATAATCTCTAAGAATGAGACAAATTTTTGGTTATTTAATTTCCATTTAGGCCACAATTCTTTCTAGATAATCAAATTCCTATTCGGGAATTCTTCACATCTTATTGGAATGAATCACAGCAGATAACAATTTGCCAACTCATAATATTATGAGGCAGAAAAACTCAAAATCTTGTTCAGCAGTAGTCATGCTAAATCATTATTGATCCAGATAGATTATTTTAATTAAGGAGTATGAATAAGAAAGGGTTAAAGAAAAATGAAGTATCCAAAATTATATCTCTTCTCCAGCCCTCCTCAATTAAAAGCAACTGTTTATTTTGTATGAACAAAATTACAGAATACTGATCATGGGAACAATTTGCCAGTTGCACTGAGTAACTATTGTTCATATACTATAATGTTGTTATTTTACATTTATCTGGTCCACTCCAGCTCTTTTTTCATTACTATTAGCATGGAATACCTTTTTCCAACCTTTCACTTTTAACCTGGTTGTGTCCTTATGTCTGAGGTGGTCTCTTGTAGACAACATATAGATGGCTCATATCATCCACTTTTATGGTTTTATTATCTCTGTCTGAAGCTCAGAGCACTCTTCTTAGCTTAGCATCTGTGTATCTAACTGTTGTTTGATATCTTGATATGGGTATCTCAAACCTCACGTATCTCAAAGTAGAAGTCTCGATCTCTCACCTCACAACAGTCCTGTAGGCACCCCATCTTACTGAGTGGCTCTCCAGCCACCTGTTCGCTCGTGCCAGAAGCTTGGTTGTCAGTCTTCCTTTTTTTTTTTTTTCTGGCCTCCTCCCCTCCCCCCATTCCCACCATGTAGCGTATCACCAAAGCCTATTGATTGTATCTCTTAATTAAATATTTCTCAAGTCTTGCACCTTTTATTTCCATCATTTCTGACCAGGCCTGTTTTAAGTACTCGTTCACTTATCAAATATTTATTGAATGCCTGCTATGCACAGGCACGATCTAAGTACTGGGATCAAAGCATGAAGCTCACCTTCTACTGGGGCAAGACAGAGAGTAAACAAAATAAATGAATGCACTCTGTCTTATTTTAGAAAAGGATAGGTGATATGAAGAAAACAAAGCATTTTGGTAAGAGTGGGGTTGCAGTTTTAATTGGGTGCCTAAGTTAGCCCTGGCGCATTTGAAGGCAGTGAGGGAGCCGGCCATGCTGGGTGAGTGAGAGAAGGGCATGGCGGGCCGAGGAGCAGCCGGGGTGCAGGCCCTGAACCAGGAGCTTGGATTTCTTTAAGCAAGGAGGTAAGTCTGGCTGGAGTGGAGCAAAGGTTGGGATGGAGGCAAGGGTCTCAGAGAGCATTGGGTTGTAAAACTGTTGATATTTTTTCTTGAAGAGGTGCCGAATCTTTCTGGACTGAACAATAAAGTTAAATACAAGTTTTATGTGCCTGAGCAAGGCTTTCTGGGAGTGGTAAAGTTACGTTGATGGGGACGATGGAATAGTAAAATCATGTTAATGTAGACCAGGGGTTCAGCAACCTTTTTGTGTAATGGGCCAGATAATAAACATTTTAAGCTTTGTGGGCTATTGGTCTCTTGTAATACTCAGCTGTGCAGGAAAGCAGCCATAGATAATATGTAAACAAAGGGGCATAGCTGTGTGCCAATAAAAGTTTACGCACAAGAATGGATGCAGGCTCTATTTGGCCTATGGTCCATGGATTGCTGACTCCTGATAAGAAAGTAAAATGTGTGGAAAGTTTCTATTCTCCGTGTCTCCCTTTGTGGTCATTCGTTAGTCTGAGCTGAAAGATAAACCATCAATATCTAGGGGTGTGACCAGACAAGATCTTCACCACTATTTGAAGTGTCCCAATCACATACCAGGTTTCCAGGGGTAGTTCCAATCTCCGTAAGTAATTAGGTTTTCTGGCTCTTTTGCCTGGATGATCATTTGTTGGATCATATGAGTGACAAGAGCTCTAGAGAGGACACATTTGAATGCTTCAGCACAAGCACTAAGAAAGAGAAGGGGGAAGCGGGTGTGGCTCAGTGGATAGAGCCCCCGTTTACCATATGGGAGGCCCGGGTT
>JAQZBX010106129.1:0-10777 GCA_029593785.1 Cabassous unicinctus
AAAAAAAAAAAAAAAGGACATTATTGGGACATATGAAAAATTGGAGTATAGACTCTAAGCTTTACATCTATGTTAAACTTCTTGAACTTGATAATTGCACTTAAGGTGGTTACATAAGTGAAATTTTTTTTTTTTTAAGATTTTATTTATTTATTTATTTATTTATTTATTTATCCCCCCCTGCTGCTTGTGCTCGTTGTGTCCATTTGCTGTGTGTTTTTCTGTGTCTGCTTGTCTCCCTTTGTTGGGTCATTCTGCTGCATCAGCTCACTGCGCAGGCTGGCTTGCCTTCACCAGGAGACCCCGGGAAACGAACCCGGGGCCTCCCATATGGTAAACGGGAGCCCTATCGATTGAGCCACATCCGCTTCCCTGAATATTCTTGTTCTTAGGAAATACACTTGGAAGCATTAAGGGTTCAAGGAGCATGATGTGTACAACCTATGCTCAAGTGTTCAGAAAATGGATTGATAAAGAGATCGACAGACAGACGGTAGATGGATAGATAGATAGATGGATTGATAGATTGGTGGATGGAGAGAGAGAAAATGATATGACAAATGTGACAAAATGTTAATGTTGGTGGATCTGAGTATCTGGGGGTATAAGGGTGTGTTGGAGTTCTCTGTATGGGTTTGTATTACTTTTGTAACTGTCCTGTAAGTTTGAAAGTATTTCAAAAAGTTGGTGTTTTTTTTTTAAATCACCCATGGAGTTCAAAAATGTAATTTTCCAGACATCAGGACCTATCCCCAATTTCGAGCCCATGGAGAATTCACATTTTTGGGTAGGGCTGAGAACAACCACTTATGCTGCAAAATGCTCTCCACATTCCAGACAGACTTTGCATGCTTTATTTCACCTGACACACCACAACTCTTGGGGCAAGGCCCAGCTGGGAGACTAACAGTAGTTAGGTGGTGTTTTTAAGATCAGATGACCTGGCAGTGGTGGAACCAGGACTAGAACTGAGATTCTTTTGCTCCTAATCCAGTAAAAAAAAAAAAAAAAGGTACTTAGGGCATGCTCTTATCTAACTGTGGAGGAGTAGCAGGCAAAAGAGGCATGACTAATTAGAATAGGTCTATGTTTCTAAGAAATTGGATTAAAGTAATACTCTTAGGCAGCATTCAGAAATTAGCATGCCCCATAAGTAAAGTCCTCCCTAAAATGTACTACCCATAAGTAAAGTCCTCCCTAAAATGTACTACCCATGTACTCTTTCGTTGTGGAAGGTGGCCTTTTTTCTTGATCTGGCAATTACTGCTGTGAGACTTTTGGAAATTCGCTTGATCTCTCTGTTCCTTAGTTTCTTCATATAGACAATGAGAATGTTGAACTTGGGCCCTTTCTACTCTTACTTGAGATCATTATGTCTGTTCAGTGAATAGCCCTCTTAATAGACATTCTTAATGTCTGCTGATACCTTGTCCATAGGACAAAGCCTTTTATGTTGCAAAATAGTATAAGAAAAAGCTTAAAAAGTGATGACTGGGGAGTGGATGTGGCTCAAGCAGTTGGGCGCCCACCTACCATATGGGAGGTCCCGGTTCAGGTTCCCAGTGCCACCTAAAAAGATGAGCACACAACAAACAGACACAGAGAGCAGTGAGCACAGACAACAAAGCGGCAGGGGTGGGAGTGGGGGTGGGGGGAGTGTGGGGGGGTGGGGGATAAATAAATAAAATTAATCTTACAAAAAAAAAGTGATGATTCCTGGAAAAGTTTGCTGTGACTCAGACTCGGTTAAGTAAAAAATGGCAATGATTGACAACTGGGGGAGAGGGAAGTATGCAGAAGAAATTAGGGAGCCTGTGCATCCATGAAGGGGAGCAGGGAGATGAGGCTGGAGAGTACCCTCAGGGGCTGGAGTTGACAAAAAGAGGGGCAGCAGCGTCAAATGTAGCTGGCATCTTTCAGTTTTACCTGTGCAAGTGGGCCCTAGATAGAGTATTTGATAAAATTTGAACTCTTAGCTCTTACTCCTGCCCCCACCTTTCGAGAAGGTCTTGATTGAGATCTTTTCCCCCAAATGTCCTGCTATCTCTTGCCCAGTAAGCACAAAATAGTCACTAGTGTCCTCAATGAATAGAACATTCATGTTGGCCCTTGGCCAGCCCGGCCACAAAAGATGGAAGGAGGAACCTAGAAGAGGAGAATACAAAGACAGACACAAAACCAAAAGAATGGTGTCAGGAAGGTCAAAGCCCTGATATAGAGGGGGCTTGCAAGCCATGACCAAGGCAATAGAAGATTCATGTTCAGAGCAAGAAGATGGGGCTAGGCCCCCAACTTGTAGAACAGCACATTTTTAACAAATGTCAAAGAGAGAGAAGGGCCATTCAGCTTCTAAATCTCTCTTTCTCTTTCCACCATTAGAGACATGAGCAAGTCTCTGAATACCCAGCTGAACTCAGGTTTTGGCACATAGTAGGGGTACAATAAAAGTTTGCTCAATGAATAAAGAATGAATGGGAGGAGATGAGGAGGAAATCTTCTTGAAGATGAACAGATTGCCTAGGATGGTTGAAGAGATCCTAAGATCCAGGTCAGCAGCAAACTGCCATTGTGCCACAGGTCACTGTGATAGTCAATTCCCTAGGAAACACAATCTGAAATGGAGATTGTGTGCAGGAAGTTTATTGAGCAACGCCCTTGGGATCCACACCTGTGGGGAAAGTGAAGAGAGTAAAATGGGCCAAAGGAAGACTTGAGCTGTGATGTGGAAACAACAAAGGCCTTGGGCCAACCCTACTGGATGGCTCTTCAGAGGGGACCCACCTTGAGGCAAGGGGCCCAGGTCTTTATACATCCTTATCAACCAGTCACTGGATACAGGCTTCACCACTGGAGATGTGACCTTGCACCACCTGTGATCTGACATCAGACAACACTACCAGCAGTTGAGGGAATGAGTGATTGAGCCTTAAAGAAAGGCTCTGTGGGCAGCATCCACTACAGTAATTAATCCAATCACCTCAGTGTACAATAAAAACATTTCAAAAATGGACTCATATAGCTGGTTAAGGGCATAGCCAGTACATCTCTCACAGAATTACCAGAGGATTCCTTCAGCCTTGGTTTACGTGAAATTTGGATGGAATTTGATAGAACCATCAATATGGATAAGAAGAAATGGAGTTTAGATCAAAGGTTCTCAACCTTACCTGCCATCAGAATCGTATGGAGAGCTGTTAGAATAGAGATTACTGGACCTCATTTTCAGAGATTCTTTTCCTAGAGGATCTTGGCAGAACCTGAGAGCCTATGTTTTATTAATTGCCTCAGGTGATTCCTATGTGGCCTGTCTCCCAACCTGCATGTGGGAACCTGTGGCTAAAATAATAGAACTGAGCAGATTCTAGATTGTTGAATCTGTACTTGAAGAGTTTTGCCAAATGATGTCTCTTTGAAAGGAGAACTCAGGTGGGTCCAAGGGGCTCACTCCTGAGCTCTGTCGCAGTCAACAAATTTTACCAACTTGAAGACATTAATAGAATATATATCCAATGAAGATAACACCCAAACTAGAAGAGATTGCTAATTCTTTGGATGACCAAATCAAGATTTCAACAGATTTTAACATGTAGCCCTTAAGTATGATGTTGTAGATTATTTATTGACATTGAAAGTTCTCATGACTCTGCCACATTCTCTAATGGAACAGCAACAATCCACCAAGTACAAGGGGAACGACTAGTGAAGAAGGATGATCCATTGATGGGCCCTTGATACTGACAACTATGCTTACGAGCCTTTGCTCCTGAAATTGCAACTTAGCCTAGTGTTGTAGGGTGCCTAAGAGTTACTCCTAATAGCCTCCATGTTGCTCAAATGTGGCCTGTCTCTAAGCCAAACTCAGCAAATAAATGCATTACCTTCACACCAGCATGCGATGTGACCCCCAGGGATGAGCCTCACTGGCACCGAGGGATTACTACCAACCTGGTGATGCAACTGGAAAAAGACCTTGAATAAAAGGGGGGAAAAGGTAAAGACAAATGAGTTTATATGACTAAAAGACTTCAAAGTGAATCAGAAGGTCATCAGAGAAGCAATGCTTATGCACGTCTCAGCAGGATCTCATAGACTGTCAAAGTAGATACTACCCCAAACAGTGGGGCTCCTGAGGGTTCTGGAGACACCCAGGTCCTATGGTCATTGCAGATAGCTCTGGAGTTTGGTGCTTTGCCAGTGGGCCCTACTTTGGAGTTTGTGCTCCTGAGTGTGACAGAGTTGGACTCAGTTGTGACTTCTCTACACATGCCTCTTCTGTCCCTTCTATTCGAACCTATAGTTGGTGCTGGAGTTGGTAGATGTACATCCAAGAGACTTGAATCTCTGGGCTGTCCATGTGCCAGCTGGGCCCTGAGCCTCAGTGGAGCTGCAACACCTATCTTCAGTTCATTGGACTCACCCAGGACAACTAACAAGGAGGTGAGGATGGACAACCACCACACCAGGGAATTGAGAAAGTCTACAACTGCAAGCAAGAAAGTACCATTCATCAGTCATATGAGATCGAAACCCCCTCTCAATTAGAGGTGGAGTGGGCATCACCATCTCAGAATCTTCAGGACTGGGGAATAAAATATGGACTAGAGTGGACTTACTGGTATTCTACTATAGATTACTGGGATTCTAGCAATGGAAGAAATTATATCATTGATGTGAAGACAGTGGCCACTGGAGGTGCTGAAGCAGGGAGAGGGAAAAAGAGGTGCAATATGGGGGCATTTTCAGGACTTGGAATTATCCTGAATGACATTGCAATGACAAATACAGGCCATTATATATCCTGCCATAACCTACAGAATTGAGTGGGAAAGAACGTAAACTACAAGGTAAACTATAATCCATGCTTAGTGGCAATGCTCCAAAACGTGTTCATCAATTGTAATGAATATACCACACTAATGAAAGAAGTTGTTAATGTGGGGAAAAGTGGGAGGTGTGGGGAGTGGGGCTTATGGGAATCCCTTATATTTTTTTAATGTAACATTTTATGTAATCTAAGTATCTTTTAAAAATAAATAAAAAACATATTAAAAAAAAAAAAGAAAGTTGCTCATGATACATTAAATGAGAGAAAGTGGCCTAGAGGCAGTAGAGTATAGTGGTTTAGAGTGCAAACTCTGGAACCTAATGGGCTGCTTGGTTTCAAATCCCAGTCCCATCACTTACTTGCTGTGTGACTCTGGGCAAGTTACTTACTCCCCTGTGTCTCAGTTTTCTCCTCTGTAAAATGGGAATAATAATATATAATCATAGTACTTACCTCAGAGTGTAACTGTCGAGGATGATGTGAGTTAATACACAGAACACATTTATAACTGTACCTAACACATGGTAAGCACTGTATAAGAATTGCTGTTGTTATGTGTAGTTATTTATCTATTGCTGTTGTAACAAATTAGTGATTTAAAATGACATCACTTTTAAAATAAAAGCACTTCTCAGGATCCTGTGGGTTGCCTGGGAAGTTCTGCATCACTTGGTATTAACTGGTGCTCTGAGACAGCTGGAAGGTCCAAAAGGGTCTCACGCCCATGGGTGACAGTTGGTGCTGGCTGTTATCTAAGAGCCCGATGGTGCTCTCAGTCACAGGCTTTGGTTCTCCTAAATGTAGCCTTGCAGGGAGGCTGGCTGGGCTTCCTCACAGCATGGTGGTGGGTGACAAAAACAGTCTTCCAGGAGATGTAGGCAGAAGCTGAGGTCTCTTTAAGGCCTGGCCTTGGAAATTATCCTGCATTATTTCCACTACATTTTATTGGTTAAAACATGTGTCAGGCCCAGCCCAGATTCAAGAGGAAATAGATCTCAACTTTCAATGAGAGAAGTGGCAAAGAATTAGCAGGCATCTTTAATTTACCACAAAGTTTTACTCCCACTTTTGCAAAAGTGTGTGTGTGTGTGTGTGTGTGTGTGTGTTTATGCATAGAGAATGTCTCAAATATACACCAAAATGTTAACAGTAGTTATCTTTAAAGGTAGAGTTTGATGAGCTTGTTATTTTCTTCTTCATCCTTTCATGTTTTGTTTGGTTTTTCATCTGAATTTTTCACAGTGAATGTGTATTACATTTCTTACCAGAAAAAGCATTTTCTATATTGTGAAAAACCATAAGATTTTAAAATTTAATATGAACCAAGGTTGTGATAATTCTATCAAAAAGATAAATAAATAAAACAATACACACACCCAAGCCTGGTACAAATTGACACAGCATTAATAAAATCACAGTGGCTAGATCTAGAACAAAGAAGGTCCTAATCCCTCTCCCCCACCAACCAGACCACATGGGAGTGTTATGTGCAGTGCTGGGCTCTGAAAGCTAAGAGAGATTCCCAAGGGCAAACAAGGTGTGAAAGGGGAGGCAAAGGGTCAGTAAACCATTTCTTGTAGAAAAGGAGGCTTAGAGGAGCTGTGATATAGGAACCTGGCCCTCCCTCCATGTGGGTGAAGGGCTGCCATGGGGAAGAGGCATTTTTAGCTCTAGTACTGCAGGATTAGAAGCATTGAGTGGAAGTACTAGAGAGGCAGGTTTGAGCTTCTTACAAAGAACTCTCTCAATTGTAAAAGAATGAAGTTGGAATGGGCTGATCAGGAACAACAGTTCCCTGTCCAACTGGAGACCAGATGCCCATGTCTCAGGGGGCCTAGAGAGAGGAATCCCACCTTGGGGAAGTGGCTGACTTAGAAGACCTGCCAATTGCCTCCCACGTCTGTGGTTGTATGACTATAGGCTTATGTGGAAGTGGAAATAAAATACATGGGCATTTATTTAGGAAGCTTAAAACTTATCCTGGCTAAAGGCAGTGACCTGAATTAAATGAGTTCTTGAAATTCCTTTTATGAGTCAGTAAATGGATATTACCCTTGCTGTGAAAACATGATGAATTAACAAATGTTACCGAGTCAACAGTAGGTGTACAACAATGTCCTGGGTGTAAAGATGTGGTCTGTTTGTCCACAAGTTTACAACTTAATAGAGAGGAAAGACATATAATCACCCTATAAACTTAACACTACTAAATATAGTCGTTACAGATGAGTACAAGTGTCCTGTGAGGGTGGCAAGGGCACATAGAGTAAATATTGATTTGTAATAGCAAAGAAGTCCTGGGGTATTGGAGGTGGGAGCCTTAAGTTGTAACTAAAGGGTGAAAGATGAGAGGAATGTGGGTGAGGCAAAGCAGGAGAGGCCTCACCCCACTCCTTTGCATTCATGTAAACAACCTTGGTGGAGGAAGGAAGCCTGCAAGACAGTGTCCTGAATTGGCATTTCCTAAAAACAGATCACCTTGTATCATTATTGAATAATAATGATTATTGAATAATTATAATCACCTCCATTTACTGTTGGCCTACTATATGGTAGGTCCTTTACATGGATTAACTCATCAAATCAGGTCAACAACTAGGTAAAGCAGTGACTATTATCTCCGGGGACCATGATCCGGAGATATGAAAAACAATGGTTGACCTCTATTGGGGTGCCCTTTGTCCACAGTGATACCTCCTAGCAGCCATCTTTCCAGCGTAAACTCTTTTCTCTTGACCTCAGCTGAGTCAAAGCCCCACTCTCAGGCATCTGGAATTGTGTCCAATGAGAGATCCATGTTCCACTATGAGGAGGGAGACAGAGAGAGATGAGGCAGATGGCCAGAGGGAGGCCTGGTGGGCAGTTGCCCACTTCCTTGGTTCTGGGCCTTCCTGAGCTCCGAATGCCTTCCTGCCTTCGGGTTTTGAGACAATACTATATCTTTATACTTATGCTATCTTGAGTGTCTGTTCCTTGCAACTAATACAAGTATTTGGTCCATCTCTTAAGTAAGGGGCCAGGCTTCCAACTTAGATTTGTCTGCCTCCGGAGTCCATGGGAGCTTCCTGGACCTCCTGGCAGTTTTAAGGTAACATTTCCTAAAAGGAAGTTTGGTGGGACGGCTTGCACTTTGCTTCAAGAAGGTGGTTCCTATGCCAATTAGGTTTCACCAGCCTGACAACCTGATAACAGCTGTTTGGATGAGGGCAGCAGGTTGACCAGCAGCAATCCAGCTAGTGCATACAGTTCACTAGTTCCCATCATTATGGTCTCCCTATAAAAGTGTACACCTTTCCTATAAAGTTGTTGGTTTCCAGGCTTTAGTGACATGCCACAGAGGTGATTCCTTTAGGATCTAGGGTTTCTAAGACTTTCCTAGCTGTCGCAGTGCAGGCTCAGCTCCCACCTCCAGACTTCACAGCTCCCTGCACTCCGGGGCTCCCCTCGCCCTTCAGAACTCTCATTCACCATCCCTTCCTGCAAGCCTCCTCGTGGCCTCTGTCCACAGACTCACTATCTAGTTGGAATCGATTGTCTGGGAACTTGTTGCTATGTGTATAGCAGCCCTGGTGACATATTTGAACTCTGACTTGTTTACCCACCTGTCTGCCTGTGCCTCTGGAAGGCAACATCTGTGTCCTATTTGTTTTTGCCCTATGGCAGTGGACAGCATATGGTTTGTACTTAATTGTTTGCAGAGTGAATAACTGAATAAATAAATGAATAAGAAACAACAAACTCTTTTTTTCCCCAGATTCATTTCATGCACTGTCTTCATAGTCTGACACGTTGAATATTGCTATATTTTACTTCACTGACAATGTTTCTGTTTTTATTAATTGAAGTATGATGTATACCAGAAAAGTACACAAATTAAAAGAGTTCAACTCAGTGAATTTTTTACAAAGTTCACTGAGTGTATATAGGAGTGTGTTACACCACTCTTTGTGTGATTCATACAAATCAAAAGATAAAACATTACCAGCTTCCCAGAAGCCTTTTCCTACCCACTCCCAGTAAATGTCCCCCAAAGATAACCATGGTTTTGACTTTTCACCATTGATGACTTTTTTTTTTTTTTAAACACAAGGTCTTTATTTATTTATTTTTTTAAAGATTTTATTTTTATTTATTTATCCCCCCCTTGCTGCCCGTGCTGCCGTGTCCATTCGCCGCGCATCCTCTCCGCGTCCGCTCATCTCCCCCTCGCTGTGAGGTCCTGCCGCATCAGCCCACGGCGCCGCGCGAGCTGGCCTGCCCTCACAAGGAGGTGCCGGGAAGCGAACCCGGGGCCTCTCATATGGTAAACGGGTGCTCTATCCATTGCGCCACACCCGCTTCCTGCCATGAGGTTGCTGCATCAGCCCACCGCACCGCTCAGGCCGGCGTGCCCTCACAAGGAGGCCTCGGGACGCGAACCCGGGCCTCCCATATGGCAAACGGGGGCTCTATCCATTGAGCCACACCCGCTTCCCCATTGATGACTTTTGTATGTTCTTGACTTTATGGCGATGAAATCAAACATTTTGTATATTTTCTTGATTCATTCATTCAACATTATGGTTGTGAGGTTCCTCCGTGTTGTTTCATGTAGCTTTGTTCATTCTCGTTTGCTGTCTAGTAAGCCAATGTATGAATACACCATAATGCATTTCTACTGCTTATGGACATTTTGTCTGTTTCCAGTTTTTACAAATGCTGCCCTGAAGATTCTTGTTTTGTTTTGTTTTGTTTTGTGTATGGGTGTTTTGGTGCAAATATGTACAAATTTCTCTTGGGAGTATATGCAGGAGTGGGATTGTGGAGTGATAGGAGGGTATGCATTGGTTCAATCTTTGTGGATATTGCCAAAAGTGTTGGTTGTACCAGTATGTACTACCACCAAGAAGGTATGAGAAATCCATTGTTCATCTGCCATTTGACACGTGGCATTGTCAGTTCTTTTCATTTTAGCTGTTCTGGTGGGTGTTTGCCAGCAGGTATGCAACAGGGTTTGAATTTGCTGCTCCCTCATGACCAGTAAACAAACAGGTAGAGCTTCTCCACATGTGTTTATTGGCCGTTTGGTTATCTTCTTATGTAAAATGCCTGTGTAAGTCTTTTGCCCCATTTTCAATTGGGTTATCCTGTTTTCTTACTGACTTGAGAGAGGTTTTTATATATTCAGAACACATACAGGTATGGTAGTTTTTTTCTAAGTCTCTCTGTCTTTTCCCTCTCTCAGTGGTGTCATTTTTTTTTTGTTTTTTTTGAGGTACCGGGGACTGGGGATTGAACCCAGGACCTTGTATGGGGGAAGGTGGCGCTCACCCACTGAGCCACATTGGCTTCCCTAAGTTGGTTTTCATTTGTTTTGATTGTTGTTTGTTTTTGTGTTTTTCAGGAGGCACTGGGAACTGAACCTGCAACCTTCCATGTGGGAGGTAGGTGCTCAACTGCTTGAGCCACATCCTCTCCCTCAGTGGTGTCTTTTTTTTTTTATTTTTTAAAAAAGATTTATTTATTTACTTTATCCATTTTAAACCCCCCCTTCCCCATTTGCTGTTTTTTGTGTCATTCGCTGGGTAATACTCTGTGTCTGTTTCCTGCCATCTCTTCTCATCCTCCTCCAGTCTTCACCAGGATTCGATCCTGGAGACCTCCGATGTAGGAGAGAGGTGTTCTGCCATCTGTGCCACCTTGGCTCCTGGTTTTCGGAGCTTTCGGAGAATCTCGTCTTGTCTCTCTCCTGCGTCTCTCTCCTGTTACATCATCATCTTGCTGCATGGCTCCCGGGGCCTGGCGGCTCGCCGGCACACAGAGAATATTTTTTTATTTTATTTTACCGGGAGGTCCCGGGGACCGAACCCAGGTCCCTCCATATGGCAGACGGATGCCCAACCATTTGAGCCACATCCGCGCCCCCAGTGGTGTCTTTTTTTTTTTTTTAAAGATTTATTTATTTTATTTATT
>JAQZBX010106130.1:0-10781 GCA_029593785.1 Cabassous unicinctus
TAATATATATATATATATATAAAATTGTTTTTATTTTGAGACTAAATATGTTTTAAGGTGATGTGCATGGCTGCCAAGTTGACAAGGGTGGAGTGTCATGGTTAGGCTAATGTGTCAACTAAGCCCCCTAATGGTGCCCAGTTGTTTAGTCATGCAAGCACTGGACTAATTGTATTACAAGGACATTTCATGGACTTTAATCATCAGTGAGTTGATTGCATAGATGTCTGGTTACATCTACAATCCACTGGGGTTTGTGCTGATTTTAGAGACCATGAAACAGAATACAAAATGTAGCCCCCAACTACTGGGTTGTATTACAAGGAGGAAGGATGGAGGGGTTTCTGTGTCAAGTGGCAGTCATTAAAGTGTCTGTTCTGAAAGTTGCTGGAAATGTAAAGCTGAAGGAAAGAGGGGCATCATGCATTTCATCTTGTGCATTCTTGAAAATTGCTTCTGCAGATGATATAGTCATGCCCAGATGGAGGATGAAGAAATAAAGTCATCATTGGTCTGGCCCTCTGTTTCAGGGTGTGCATACAGGACTGTATGTGAGGGCATGTGTGTCTTCAGAGGAACCAATTTGTAGGCATGAAAGGACTTGCCTGAGGTGTATGTGTGGGTCATGAGAGCCCACTCCTGTACATCCATGCATATGTGTACATTGTGGTCCTGGTTGTGGTGTTGACAAAGGCTGTGGAGGGAAGTAGCCTGGACTCAGGTGATGGAAGATGGAGTTAAAGACACAGACCAGGGACATGGAAGGGAGGAAACTGAAGGGGTGCAGACATGTCACTTGAACATCTCCTGACACTGGGTCTTCTCCAGGAAGGGCAAGCCACTCTGTGTCCAACTCAAAAAACCTAGTGGATGGGACCATCGTGTGTTCCTGAGGTCCTTGGGCAGGAGTGCCCTTTTCAGACCATGTCTAGCTGCACCTTTGGCAGCAGAGGCTTCCCACTATGGGAAAGACCAAGGTGGGGAAGACACCACAGATTGTCACCAGAGAGCCTTCCAAAGAGAAAGATACCCTCATCCTGAAAAATGAGTGACAAATGACCCAGACCTATGTTCTCTGAGAGCCATAGATTCCCTATGGACAGAACTGGAGACAGACAGTGCCATGGACTCAGTTTTTACAGAGTGATGGTCAGCAGTTGGGTGAGGGAAGCACCTGGGAAAGGGAGGTTTCACTACCTTGGGACTGTGTATGCAGGGGTGAGTGAAAGGGACAGCTTCCCAGGAAATTAGCTTCTATACACTTCTGGAAAAAGCAGGGTTGAGAGTTTCCCTCACCCTCTGGTCTGTGGGTGCTTTCACAATGATGAAGCTCAAATCCGTCACCCCATACTCACCCACCAATATGGAATAAGTCATACCGTGTGTTAGACATTCTGGAAACCTCCTTGAGATGAGCCAACAATCCAGTGGAGGCAGTAAATCAGCATGAGTGGGAGTATAACAAATAAACAAAGTGTCTAACCATGTGAGGAAAGGGAAGGAGAGTTTCCCTGAGCTCCTGAAGAGAGGACTCAGGAGGCACCACATCAGGATCCTTAAAAATATTTGGGGTGCTCTGGAACATTTGTCTAAGGGATGGTGGGAGTCCTCATTAGAGGACAGACTTAGGAACCAGGTTCCAGTGTCCCAGTCCTAGACCTGCCACCACCTGACTGCATGTTCTTTTGCAAATTACCCTCTAAGTGCCTCAGTTTCATCAACTTCAAATGCCACATATCTCATAGCAGTTTCCTGAAATTTAAGTGAGTTAGCTCAACTCAGCACTGAGAAGGGTGACACTGCATGTCTTCAAAGCATCTTTTGCCAGACTGCATGATAATGGGATGCAGGTGGTCGCAGGGGAGATTGGAAGGTAAACTGCGGGTGAGTGTGTAATTCTTCTTACCATGCTGCGCAAAGACTTTCAACCATGGTCCAGATGGTAGACAGAAGTCAGATGGGTCTGCAACTTCAGGGAGATCCTGAATGGGACTCTTTCTGTAGGTTCAATCCTTTCCCACTACCCACCTGGTATGCAGAGAACAGAACCCAGGTTTACCAAATTGGACATGAGCAGGGAATGTTTCTGAGACACCTACTGATCAGGGTCACTGCTGGGCCACTTGCCAACACTGATAACAGCTCAGGCAATGACAAAGACCCAGGATTGAGAAGCCAAACTATAAGCCACTTAAAATAGATTGTACAGGAAGCTCCTGTGGAATCTCATTGGAGGAATATTTATTTATTATGGCACACAGAGCCAAAGCATGCAGGCAAAGATTGATAAAAGTAAATGAATTAAAATTAAAAGCATCTGTATGGGGAGTGGCTGTCACTCAGTGGTTGAGCATCTGTTTTGCATGTATAAGGTCCTGGGTTCAATCTTTGGTACCTGCTAAAAAATGTATCTGAAAAACAAAACAAACAAAGCTACAAACAAAATTTAGGGACAACCCACAGAGGGAAAAATATTTGCAGTACTCATATTGATTCCAGAATTAGTGTCCACAATGTATTAACTGTTGTGCATCACCAGCTAACACATAGCAGCACAGCTTGGGAAAAGATGGCCAGAAGGGGCATCAAGGGCAACAGATCTCTTCTGTGTTTCATTGCTTTTAGCTTCTTACTTCTATGGCTTCTCTCTCTCTCTCTCTCTCTCTCTCTCTCTCTCTCTCTCTCTCTCTCTCTCTCTCTCTCTCTTTCTCTCTCTCTCACCTTGATTGAAGAGAGTCACACCTTAACTTAAGTAGCCTCATCAAAAACTCTTATCTACATACAATGGGTTCAAATCCACAGGAATGAATTAACTTCAATAACTTTTCTCTTGCAGCTTTCAGAACTCTGGGAATCATAAAATTTCAAATAACCACGGGGTCATAATGTGCTTTTTGTTACTCTCTACACTTTTCAGTGCTTTGGATCATATATACGATATCACATTAATCTCCAGAATAAAGTGATCAGAGCTGTTGAAGAGGAGAGAGAGAAAATTGAAGAGGTAGACATAAAGGGTCAACACCTAAGGTTTTCCCAGGAGGAGAAAAGACTGAGTGTCCATAGAGGGCTCTGAATGTCAAACAAAAATACACCCACATGGGGAAGCATCATGTGAAACTGCACACATATCCTCCAAGAGAGTGAGAAGAGCCTGAGACATCCAATCAAAGTTGCTCACAGGCTAGCATGGTCCCTCCTCAAATGCCTCCCACCACCCAAATACCTCAGTGTCAAGAAGTGTAAGAAGAAAGGATTCATCCTTTAAAGGTAACTCTGTGTGAAGGCTCTCAGGACCCACATACAGAATTACAGTATGACATAGAAATGGTGTTTAACTATGAGGACTGATACAAGAGAACTTTGAAACTAATATATAAATGTATAGCATAATAGATATAGCTGGAAGTCAAATTAGCAGTGTGGAGGAAATTTTTTGGGAATTCACAGTAATACAGATAAAAGATAAAGCCAAGCAAATTAGAGCAATTATAGAAAAGACATTTGGCAACAGAACAAAGCCATCTGGCATAAGGACAGTTAGATGTCTCTGAAGTAAAGTACCCACAAATGAAACAGAGAACTGGTTTTATAGATGAAGCACCTAAATTTTTATTGAAAGTAAAGAACTGTATCTTCACATGGCCCATGGTATTCCTGGGAAACTTAAGCCAGGGGGAGGGTGGCTGGATGTCCAGTTTGCCTAAGTCAAGTTCTCAGCTTCACAGAGAAAGAAATACTTGTTAAAGTTCCCATGACAGAAACAAAGTCACACAGGAGTTGGGGAAGGTTAGGCTGGTCTCCAGTCCTGCACAGCAATGCCAGTACAGAAAACACATACTCTCTGTATCTTCTGTGAGGTCCAGGAAACATGAAATTTGTTTAATGGAAAAGTAGAATACATTTTTTTATTTAAATGTATTTTTCAAACTCAGCAGATGGCTACTGCTAAACTTATCTTCACCTTTCCAAATACCATTCTGTCTATTAGCTTTCTATTCTTCTATCTCCATATAAGAGTAGGAAGACAGCTAGTAGGAGGTTCCTCTGATTGATGTTAATGATGGATTATTCCCATTTTGTGGAAAGTTGGATGGGCTTTTTTCATTTGTTATGTTTCTTGATTGAATTCTTTACCATAAGCCTCTGAAAATTTCAGAAGAAAATTAATTAATTTAGGAAGGAAGAGAAGGGAAGAGGACTAGGAAAGGGACGGATGGGTCTCTGCAAATGGACCTTTGTTCAGGGATGTCAAGACCAGACAGGTGGACAGAGTGAAGGATATTTCACTCCTAGTTAATAAGATTTGTCACATTTTTCATGAATGAATGGCAATTGCTCACAGAATTTTGTCATATCTCACAATAAACATAATGATTTCAAGTACTTGTCACCAATGAATCAATTTTCTCAGTTTATTCAAATAGTTTAGAAGCTGAAAGTTTGGAAGGATGTGATATTAGTCAGCCAAAGGGGTGCTGATACAAGGTAAGAGAAATCTGTTGTGTTTTATAAATGGTATTTATTTGGAGTAGAAGCTTACAGTTACAAGGCCTCAATGCATAATTTACTTCTCTCACAAAACTTTGTTGCCACGTGTTGGAGCAAGATGGCTGCTGGTCTCTCCAAGGTTTCTGCCTTCCCCTATCTCCCAAGGCTTATTGGGTCCCAGCTCCTTCATTTCTTTCCAGGCTCAGCTGCTCTGCACTCTTCACAAGGTAAGCTGTAGACTCTCAGGAAAACTCTCTTCCCGGGGCTTCTGCCATGCCTCATGGAGCTTTCTCTCTTTCCTCATGTATGTGCTTCTCTGTGTATTTACTTCTCTGGGGCTCCAGCGTCCATACTCCAACTCTCTTCTCTGTTGTATCATTTTCTCTGTGAGTCCCAACTCACTAAGGGTGTGAAGACTCAAGGTCCTACTTATCTGGTGGAATCAAAACCCTAATCTTAATTTAATCAAGTAAAAGCGAAACTGCTGAATCTAATATGCCCAAGTAACAGACCAGTTTACAAACATAACTCAATATCTATTTTTGGAATTCATAAACAATATCAAACTGCTACAGATGTGCATGCCCTTTCCCCCAACATACCACCTAACACTGTAGGACACACCCTCCCACTGGTATTCCCCAACCTCTTTCTGGAACCAGGACCCTCAGGCTGGGTCAGAGGACGCTGTTCTCATTCAAGTCCACCGCCCTTGCCTTCTGACTTGGAGTCTTTTTCTGGATGCAAGCAAGCAGAAAGTCTGCTGCTCCTTGCTTGGAGCTAACCAAGCCTAGTAGGCATTGAGCAAGGGGGCCAAGGCTGATGAGATCACAGTAAGCATTAGTGTTTTTTAAGGGTAAAGGACACTGGTCCCGGCCTGGACCCCAGACGTTCAGGTCACCCCATTCCCCACTGCACCCCACCCTGCTCTGCAAGCTACAAGTCCAGACCACCACACAGAGCTGCAGTGAAAGAGAACCTACCCCATTCCCCCAGGCAAAGCACAGAAGGTCAGCCTGAGCTGGTGTCCTGAGAGCAGAGAGCCAACCCTGGTCCTTCCTTGGCACTCAAATTTTGTGGGCCTCAGTCTGGCCCTTACCCTCTCAGGATCTCACTGCCCCCATCTGTAAATGAGGGCTTAGGGTCCCCATGTCTAACATTTGTAGAAATGGAATAGAGTCTGAAGGGGGCATTTGTAGATTCACTGTCTCTGACCTAATTTATCCTTCAATAAACCAGGACATGCAAATCAAGCCTAGAATTAAATTCATGATTATCTTTGGAAATGGTTCTTATGAAAAGTAGAATAATATTTTAATCACAGGAATTTCTTTGTTTAAAATTTATTACAAAATAATTGTGACTCTGGACCCTTAACTGAAATCATAAAATGTTTGTGCAAAAACAAGATATTAACAGAGTAAGGGGCTTTAATGTTCTTTTATTATCTTTGTTATTACTATGCACAATTTAAATAACCAGGGAGTTATTGCTGAGTTAAAAAAATTCAGGGGAGTGGCTGTAGCTCAAATGGTTGAGTGCCTGCTTCCCACGTAAGAGGTCCTGGGTTTGGTTCCTGGTGCCTCCTGAAGAAACAACAAAAAAGAAACAACAAACAAACATATGACAAAGCCAACACAGGGGAACCAATCTTGCTCAGTGGTTGAGCACCTGCTTCCCACATACAAGGTGCCAGGTTCAATCTCTGGACCTGAAAACTCAAAAACAAAACAATACAAAGCCACTAAGCTGGCTGCCCGTGTCACCAAAATTTCTCTACTGTTTTATTATTTGATGAATACAATAACCCAGTTTTCTATTTTATTAATATACCAAACCCTTCTAACTGGCTTTCTCTTTCACAGAAATCCTCTAAGTAAAATACCTACCAAGAGCTTAAAGCATCTGAAAATAGTTTGGTTTCTCCCTCCATCCTTATCATCTTCAGGACTAACAGGAACACCTAGGCCCAACATGACACTGTGGCCACCACATGGCATTAATCTGCACCTTCTGCCCAATGATCAGAGCTGTGAAATTGGGGACTGAGTATCTGGGGAGTCTTGGAGGAACCAGGACCCCATAGAGGACACAGGGAACTGTTGCTCCTCCACAGGAACCTCAGAGAAGGAGACCATTAGGGGGGATGGTGGGGAAAGACAGAATGACTATGATTCTGTAGACCAAAAGGAGTATTTGCTCTAAGCTCAGGGAGGGATGGGTAAGGTAGGGGACAAAAGGAGGGGGGAATGTGAAAGGAGTTATAAATTGTCTTGTTTCCATGAAAATAAAAGCATGCACAATGTGTCAGAGCAACTAACAACAGAGTGATACAGAAGCAATGCTGTAGACCTGTAAGTTCATATGTATAGACATATATTAAAAGGTAGACATCAATGTTGTTGTACATGTTTCTATAAGTAAATATATCCACAGTTAGTTTGGCCCTCACTGGCCCCAGGGCCTATAGTCAGCCTTATTTAGGCAACTGTCTGAGGTCAGCCATAGGGTTATGGCCTGGAGACCAGGGCAGAAACTGTCACAACAGGCCCAGGTGGCACTTTACCCTGATTTAGGAGTCCCTGAGTGCATTTACTTTAAAGGAGACAGTTGGAATTTTAGAAAATGGGGAAGCCATTATAAATGACATTACTTGGCCAAGAATTGACTCTTAAAAAACAAACATGTATCTACCAAGATGAAAAGGCCTTCCAAGTAGTCTTTTTAACTCTTATGACCATTGTCATCCTGTGCACCAGCCCTTGAGGATGCATCCCTAGGAGGAGTCTCCCCATGGAAAGAATCCATCCACATTGGAAAGCCCTCATTCAACATAGGGACAGGGACAAATGTATTTGTGGGAGGGGCTTAGCATTGGTGGTAATACTGATGAGTCACTTCAGACATTGTGGCTTTAAAATTCTCAAAGCTGGCTTGCCTAGCTGGCCTATTCACAGAAAAGCCTCTTGAAAAAATACCTATAGAGAAATAAAGTTAATTTGAGGTCGTTGGGGCAGAGTCAAACTCAAATACTTACACATGCAATTGTCTTAAAATTAACCCAACAAGCATTTTTTAGCCATTTAATGTTAACTGGCTTTGCATAACCCAGGAAACTGGCACAACATAGGCCCTCAATTTTTAGGCTAGGAATGGACGCTTATAAGGCTCCAAGCTGCCTTGGACCAGCTGGCCCTGTTTCCCCTTCACAAGACTCCTTACCACCTGTTGCCTCTGGAAATTTCCTGCAGGGGTTCCTGCCTACAAAGCAGTCGATACCTAATGGCCTAGGACTAGATTGTGTGCTCCTGCCATCTAGTGGTCACAACTTCTGGGTCAACTCCAAAACCTCCATTTAAATTCTGTACATGTGCTCATTCTGCTAAAGTGATTCCTGTGGTCCCTGAGTATGTGAATTGTGGTATTTCCTTTCTGACCCCAAGGGGTTTTGCCTGGTGTTCCTCTGCTTTTGCTTTAGCTGCCCAAAGGGTAGAGACGGTGGGTGTGGGAAGGGAGCAGAGACCTGTGTCTCCCCAGATTCAGAGAGGGGATGCGTCCCAGCAGAGGAACATATGGTGGGGAGTCAGGAAGGAGGAGCAGGAGCCAGAGAGCACCATCCCTGCACCCACACCCCTCTCTCCACATTTTATACCAGCTCAGACTCCCGGGGCCAGTCTCCAACAGTGGCACCAAGGACATCATGATCAGACATCTGTAACATAGCACTGGTCGACCACTCCATGTGACCCTCCTGCCCCCAGCTGCTTGGCTCCCTCTGTGGAGGCCCTGCCCTCTCAGAGCCCTCCCTCCCTCCTGCCCACCAACCCTCTGTTCTGTCCTTTCAAGAGATGTCCACAGATATCTAGAACTTTCATCTGCCTAGAAGCTAAATGTCTGCCTTCATGCCAGTGATTCTCAAATGGGCCTAGGAAAAGTGAGGAATGGGAATATCTCAGGCAGGAGAGTTTCCCAGAGGTCCTGCAATTTTTTAACCTGCCACCTGGGCGTGGGGGAGTAGGAAAAAGGCTTTCAGTGGAGAGGAGCCTGTGACTATATCCCAGCTTCATCTACACTGAAGTTTCTAGCTTTCAGATTGTCTGCATTTGAAAGAAGTGAGCAAAATCTGTTAGTGGGTTTGGGAGCAAAGGCTAGGGATTTCCTCTTAAGTGATGAACCAAGCCTGAAGTCATTTACAAGAAATAATTCACAGATAATTAATAGATCTTTGTTACAGCCACCTCTGGGAACTGGCACTAAACTGTCTTGGCAGCCTTCCATCTGAGCTCAGAAGCTTCCTGTGGGATAATGAAATGAGGCCTGGTCTCTACAGGTAAATAGTTTCTAAGATGAATGCCACAGTTAAGGACACCTACGTCCTCAGGTAGGCATCTTTCCCAGGACTCGTGGGCACCTACTTCCATGAGCATGAGTGATCTCATCATCGTGTAAATCCCTTCTGTAAAATTGTCAGTCTACCGGGGCCTTGACTCTGAACAAACTTACAAAGACCTACTAAAAGCCAAACAATATCAGGGCTGAAATTCAATGAATAATTTCGTCAAAATATCCATTATGGCAACATATTTGGGTGCAAGACTTCTATCCCAGGTCTGCCCTTCCTTATATCTCTGCTTTGGGATATGACTCTGGCTGAGAAAGTCCTTGGGAGGTCTGTGTAAGGAGAATGGCAGGGGAAGACCACAGGATGGCTGGTCAATGGCTACTCCTTGGGGCTGATGACACCCTTGATGTGAGGACACAGAGACCACTGATCCCTAAATCATGGGGAAAGGCAAATGGGGACCATCTGGGATTTTATGTATACAATTGTCAGGCTTTCTGTTTATTCCAGGCAAGTTGTTAAAGTATCAATAATTATGTGCAGAAAGTAAGAGCAAAAGAGGCCACTGCTGCTCTTTGCTTTTCCATAAGAATCATTCCAATAGTCACAATTCACAGAGGGATGGGGGACTGGGCTTTTTATGCAGGAGGAGAAGGCAGGGATGCTTCAGGAAAGGGGCAGTGTGGGCCCTTGGGTGGTTGCCTGGGTCTGATCTGTGACTGATGTGAGGCCCTCTCTTGTCTTGCTGTGAGCTCACCTGGCCCAAGCTTTGCTTGTAGCAGGAGCCTTTCTTGAGCCAGGCTGCCTGGTAACTTGGGAAGAGGGGTCTTCCAGTAAAAAATGTTCCCTGACTGTGTCAAAGTGGTCTCCCCAAGGCAGGAGATGCACTCCAGGACTCTTCTATCTCAATGCTTAAGGAAATGCATCATCTCCATCTTTTTAAGTAAAAACCTGCCCTTATGAATTTTTTTGCCTGACGGCATCAGCCTTGTCTCTCAGCCAGCTCTGGAGAGGTCTGTCTCCCTCCTTTTGTGTGTAAATAGAGGAGAGGTTAGGAGTCTTTAGTGTTCCTACTCAATTATCTCTCTCTCTTTGTCTTTTTCATTTTCTTGGATGAGAGGGGCCACTCAGACATCATATTTCTCTTACCAACCGATTGGTCCTTTATTATCATCCCTCTCTTTTTTCCACCTATTGATGACCACTTTTACTTTTTCCAGTTTTTGTGACCAAGAAGAAAGCTGCTTAAATATTTGTGTACCAGATTTTGTGCAGAAATAATTTTCATTCACTTGAGTAAATATGTTACAAGTAGACTTACAGGATCGTTTGTTAAGTGTATGATTTACTTTATAAGAAATAGATACTGTCTTCCAAAGTGGCTGTATTATTTTGTATTCACATGGGTAATAAACATGAGATCCTGTTCTACATTCATGCCACTATTTGGTATTCACAATTTTTTTTTTCCATTCTAGTGTGTTTTGGTATCTGATGAGGTACTAATGTACATTTCGCTCATGACTAATATGTTGAGCTTTTCTACATATATTATTTCCCACCCAAATATCTTTTTATAAAGGTGCTATTAAGATCATTTAGTCATTTTTAATTGGAATGATGGTATTCTTTTTTTTTTTCAATATTAGAGCCTTTTTATTACTCACAGAAAAAAACAACAAAAAACGAACCATCATACCACTGTGTTAGTGTTACAAATTACAAATCCTATGCTGTATGTTCACCATTTCTATTCATTTCCAAACATTTCCAAACTACATTTTTAAAAATTATATATATATATATATTTTTTTTAAAGATGCTTAGATTACATAAATGTTACACAAAAATTACAGGGATTTCCATGTTTCCCACCTCCAACACCTCCCACATCTCACATAAACATCTTTCATCAGTGTGGCACATCACCTGCAATGGATATACACAT
>JAQZBX010106131.1:0-10781 GCA_029593785.1 Cabassous unicinctus
CCGAGTGTATTTGTTGCAACACAGACCAGATCAATGTGATAGAGCTTCCTGTCTGGAGGCAGGGAGACTTGTAATTCAAACTTTCTCTGAGACAGTTCTCCAGGCTTCTCTGGCAGCCCCCTCCCTTTTCCTGGCTTGGAAATATTTCCACTCCCCTCTGAGTCCTCAACAATCAGTCCTGGTTAGTAGAGAAGGAGATTGGGAGGGTTGTATAGCTTTACCCCCTTGCAGGCTCCAAGCCAAACAATGGTGCAGCCCCACCCAGCCTGGAAGGGCTCCTGGGACACAGCAGACCAAATTTGTGGGTCAAAAGCTGAGTTAGCCTTAGGCTGTGTCCCTCTCTCCCCTTTTCTGGGGAGCTTCCTCCTCAACAATCGGTCCTGGCTAGAAGAGAGGGAGATTGGGAGGGTCAGATTCTCCAGTCCTGTGCAGGCTCCCAGGGCAAACCATGGTGTGGTCCCAACCTGGCCTGGAAGGGCTCGTGGGACACAGCAGACCAAATTCGTGGGTCAGAAGCTGAGTCAGCCTTAGGCTATGTCCCTCTCTCTCCCCTTTCTGGGAGTGGGAAATCCCTGGAACCCCCTTTGTCTGTAGCCACTGACCCAGGGGCCTGAGAATTCTAAAGTGTCTTTAGTGTGAAATCAGCAGCTGCTGATTTCAATTCACAGTTCTGTCCTCCAGATTTCCCTCCTTTGTGTCTCTCTCCTCTGTGTGGTATCCAGCCTTTGCCTGCTGTCCTAAACCCTAGAAGATGTTTTCCTAGGCTGTTCCAGCCTGTCCTCTAGCTATTTTTCTGGAGGAGAAGAGAGTCCCGTGTCTTTCTAGTCCTCCATCTTCCTGGAAGTCCCCAGCCTTTCACTTTCAATCTATTTGTATCCTTTGGTCTAAGTACAATTACAACAATGTGCTCTTATCAATTGTAACAAATGTTCCACACCAATGCCAGGTGTTAATAATAGGGTGGGATATGGGAATCCTGTATTTTATGCATGGTTGTTCTGTAAGCCACAACTTCTCCATTTAAAAAAGTTGAACTGATACCGAAAAAGCACTTCTGCCCCTTTTTGATAATCCACTTTAAAAGAAATAATCTAGAAAACATAAGTTGCTGGCTAAAAAAAATAGCCATCTTGGTACATTTCATTGTATTAATAATTTGTACAGAGATAGCGTGAGGTAAATTTTATAAAAAAGACTGATTACTTAGGAATATTAGGAAATAATCTGTCAAAGGACTCATGACCCTTTATCTTCCTACATAAAATACTAAAATCTACAACTTTTAAAAGTTTTTAATGGGGAAAACTTTGTTATATACTATATATACTCTAATGTCAAATGATTGAGTAAATCTCTTTCTAAACACACAAGCATTGCCAGCACAAATAAATTCAACTTACATACACCCAGAAATGTACAGTCTTTCTGGAAAGGAGTATTCATGTGCTGTAGAGGGCAATGCATTTGATTTGCTTTCCTGTTCATTCTGAATCAGAAGTCTGCCATTCTTTATCAATATTGCATTGCTTCATTCACCAGAATCAATGCTTGGATGTATTCTTTATTTGTGGCAGACCCATCTTTGATCTTCTTTTTTTTTTTTTAATTATTATTTATTTATTTATTTTCCCCCATCCCCTCGTTGTTTACACATGCTGTGTCTGTCTGTCTTCCTTGTTTCTTTAGGAGGCACCGGGAGCTGAACCCACGACCTCTGATGTGGGAGGGAGGTGCCTAATGGCTTAAGCCACCTCCGTTCCCTGCTTTTGTTGTGTCTCTCATTATGTTTTTTTTTCTTCTTGTGTCTCTTGTTGCATCATCTTGTCATGCCTGCCCGTTGCCCCAGCTCACTGTCTTCTTTAGGAGGTACTGGGAACTGAACCACAGACCTCCCACGTGGTAGGCGGGAGCTCAATCGCTTGAGCCACATCTGCTTCCCCCATCTTTGATCTTTTGTTTCAGGGACTGCAGCACATTCTGCACTTGTTCAAATATGAAATCTACTTTTCCATTATCTTCCAGCTCCATCCAGAAAGTTTTTGCATCACCATTTTTTTTTTCTTTCATCTTTTGGCATTGTTTATAAAACTCTTCAAAATTCACTTTATCGAAAGACTGAACGACATGAATTGCTTTGACTGGAGAATGTAACTGGAATCCAACGATAGTCTCTATGAAACGTGGAGTCCTTGAACGAAAGGCATCGATATACAGTTCTAAACCCCAATATTCTTTGACACTCGCGTTGCCAAATGGAAATCGTGGTTGAAGAAATTTTCAGACACGACCAACAGCCCAAACTAATGACAAGTCCATGCATCTCCATCAAATGAATATTTATCATTGCATCAGATCATCGATATCTTTTTAAAATAATAATAATAATTTTAAAAAACTCCAACTTTTGGTCCACAAATGCATGAAACGTTCGGTGAAATGGGTCAGTGGCTGAACCTTCAGGTTCTGCTTCTGCATTTTTAACTGCAGTCCATTTCCAGCAGCCTCAGGTTCCTGCCACCTTGGAATCTCCTTCTCCTCAAGTTGGGCCACGGGAGACAGGCTGGGAAGGGGGTGGAGAATTAGGGGCATCCTCCTGGTGCAAGGGGCGAGGGTGCCCGGCCGGCCAGGGCTCACGGCGTCCCCAGGTCCCTGGTGCACTGAGCTGAGGAGCCCTGTGGGACCGTCTGCGGGGGCCCCACCGCCTCTCCACGCCTCCAGATCTGAAGGCTGCGCTCTGCCCGCTCCGTAGGCGAGGCCGGGGCTCCCGGGTTGGGCTCCTTCCTGACTCAGGCCACTGACAGCCCGTGGCCCAGGCACAACGTGGCTGGGAAGGACTTCTCCACTTACTAGCCCCCACCTCTGAGGAAGCGGGGAGCACGTCACCCCAAACCCCCAGGCCTGCGGGACATGACCCTAAATCAGAGGAGCCAGGTGCCAAGGGCCCCCACTCCCTGACCTGGAGCCCATTGGCGGCACACCTGACCCAGTGCCACCCCAGAGGTGCCATGCGCACAGTGCGGGCATCGTGGTGGCCTTTCACTTATAGTATTTCTTTTTAAGATTTATTTAATTTATTTATTTCTCCCCACCCACTCATTGTTTGCACTTGCTGTGTCTGTTCGTTTTCCTTGTTTCCTTAGGAGGCACCAGGAACCGAACTCAGGACCTCCGATGTCGGAGGGAGGTGCTTCATTCAGTGCTTCAGCCACCTCTGCTCCCTGCTTTGTTGTGTCTTTCATTATGTTTTCCTTGTCTCTTGTTGCGTCATCTTGTTGCATCAGCTTGCCATGCCTGCCCGTCGCGCCAGCTCTCTGTCTTCTTTAGGAGGCACCGGGAACCGAACCACAGACCTCCCATGTGGTAGGCGGGAGCCCAATCGCTTGAACCACATCCACTTCCCTCTTACAGTATCTTAAATATATCATACTGTGGGGACCCAGGGCCCCCTCTAAGTTCAGCAGTAGCTGCCTACGGTGACCTCGGCCTAAGTTAGAGGTTACCAGCCCCGGGGTGTGTGTGGGGAGAGAATGTCTTAGGCCAAATGTCCTCTGAGCAGTAAAGCTTCCTTCCTGAGATAACATCACCAAGCCCCGTGTGCACAGTCACGGGATCCTAGCAGGGACTTTGTTATCACCCCTGTGGAATGGCTTTGTCCTGAGACCCCTTATATCCACCCCTGTTTTCCTGCTTCTTTGTGGGGTGCTAACTTCATTCATCCTTTGACCAGCCGCCGTCAAGGAATCTCCTCCTGTCCCTAAGTCCCAGCAAAGCTGATGTCTGATTCTCTGCCTGGTGAGGTCTCGTGGCCTCACCTACTCGTGCCCTTCAGGAGTTGCCTTAGAAAAATTGGTGAGCCACAGCTGGGACACGGAAGGACCACCAGCAGTGGTGGGCATGAGTTCTGGGAGGGGAGAATCCACGGGGGAAATCCCGAGTTGTCCCATAACATCCATTTGGGGGGAGGGGTGGCTGCCCTCCTGGACGAGTAGGGACCAGATGAGTGGGGACCTTCAAGAGAATTTGGGGTTGGCCATTTGCTTGGCTGTTGTGGAAGTTCATGTGGGTATGGGGACGCCCCCAAAAAACACTGATAGGAGTAGAGAGCATGCTGAAAGAAAAAAAAGATTAGGAAGTTTAGCAGGCACAGCATCTGGGCTGGCTGTTGCTAGGGGGCGGTACGGTTAGCTACAGCAGATTGTCTCAAGGGAAACACAGAAATCCAAGGAAAAGTTAGAGCTAGAAGGGATTTGCGGCCTTCCACCTCCCACCTTCGTGCCTTAGTGACAGGTCTCTCTGAGCAATTAGATAAGAAAGAGATAGTGATTCAGATGTAGAAACTATAAAAGAATCTTTAAATCATATCCGACTGCTAAATAGGGCACTTGTCAGTGAAACCATGCTTGTAAGAAAATATTCTGCTAAAGAGTTAACTGCGATAAGGAAAACAATCTGGGGGCAACTCTGCAAACCCCCTGCTGCCTAGATGGTGAGATTGTGAGTTAGTGGGGGCTGGTAGAATTAGTTTAACTGCTGGAGAAGTAGAAAAACTTGGGGAGCAGATGTGGCTCAAGCGACTGGGCTCCCATCTACCATATAGGAAGTCCAGGGTGCGATTCCCGGGGCCTCCTGGTGAAAGGCGAGCTGGCCCACGTGGTGGGCTGGCCCAAGCAGAGAGCTGGTGCAGCAAGATGATGCAACAAAAGGAGACACAGAGGAGAGACAATAAGAGACGCAGCAGACCAGGGAGCTGAGGTGGCACAAGAGATTGAGCAGCCTCTTTCCCACTCCGGAAGGTCCCAGGATCGGTTCCCGGTGCCGCCTAAAGAGAAGACAAGCAGACACAGAAGAACACACAGAGAACAGACAGCGAGCTCAAAACAATGAGGGGATGGGGGCCGAGAAATAAATAAATCTTAAAAAAAAAAAAAATAATGTATGTTCTGTGCTAAACAAACAAAAAAAAAGCGTAGCAACATTAATGTTCTCTGTTCTGTTTCCATGTGAATCCTAATTAGGTCTGGATAGCCACGTTAACAAAACTGGTGCTGTTAAAGTTTAGTAACTTTGAACCAGACAACTCTTAAAAAAAAAAAAAAAATAGAAGAAGACGGCAGCAGCTTTTGTAAGCCTGCAATTAAAAATATATTACAAACCTGAAAGCTCGTAACACTTGTGTAAACTGCAGAAGAGTTTAAACGGGATGTTATTTTTGACATTGTTTTTAAGTTTTAATCGTATTTTGTTTTGATCAGAATTTTCATCAAGGTGTTGAAACGAACTTTCGGTTTGGAGTCTATAGCTTACTCCTGAATTTCGAGTCTGTTCCAAGTGTGCTCCTGAAGAGTAATCCAGAATATATGTGTTAACTCTCTGTCTAAACTGCTCAATTAGTGCTTAGCTGCTCCAGTCTTCCAAAGTGGTTGCTGGTTATTAATAAAAATGTTTCCAAGGCCGAGATTGCATGTTACTGGCAACACTGATTCCAGAGATCTTAAAAGCAGTAAAGATCAGAGATGTGAACTGATGCAGAGCTTGGGCACAGCCATACCAAAGGAGTGAGAGTTATGAGTCAACTTAGTGAGCCTTATGTTTCTGTTGCGTCTTAACTCTCTTTGTGTTTGTGTTTGTTCAGTGTATATATATATATATATATATTTTTTTTTTTTTTTTTATTTGACCGGGAGGTCCCGGGGATCGAGCCCAGGTCCCTCCATATGGAAGACGGACGCCCAACCATCTGAGCCACATCCACGCCCCCAGCGTATATTTTTGTTTGTTTGTTTGTTTGTTTTGTTTTTCAAACATCAATTTAATTATAACTCAAAATACAGTGCATGAGATAAAGGCAAACAATACCAATTGTTTAAAATCCAAACCCTAAAGGTTTTACATTCTCTAGTACACTTAAAAGAGAAAAAAGAATTGCTCAGGTAATGAAACTCTACTTCAAGTTGTTTTAGAGACTAGGAACATACAAAGGAACAGTCTGTTGTGCTTCAAATGGGAGTTTCTAAAGGTCCTGCTTGGGGCAGGGTCTGCTCCAAAAGAGTGTGCACCCCGGTCCAGGTGCCAGCTCCCGTTGCTCTTTCTGGTTGTGGCCAATGCATGATGGAGTCCACACTTGTAACAGTCCTAGTGCAGCTGGGGGGTTAAATGGTATTTCTACCTTCCCTCAAGTGTGATATGTGAGGCAGTAAAACACATCACAGCAAATGATCTTGACTTCACATAAGTCAGCTTTCTGGGTCAGGGTAAATAAATGATCCTCCGCAGGGAAGACCTCAGCACTGGGCGAAGGGCGTTCATGCCGCGTGGAAATGTCCCCAAATGAGCCTTCAGGGGGACTCAGAACCTCTGGTCAGGCCGGCTTACGAGCTCATCTGCATCCGCCGACAGGGCCACCAGGGTGGGCGCCAATTTTCCCTAAAACCTGTTCTGGCGGAATGTGAGGCCGAGGGGAGCTGGCCGCGGAAAGAGAAGGGAGGCCCGTGTGCGCACATGCCGAGGGGCCCGTGGGAGAAGGGGGTGTGAGCCCAGGCTGGGGGGCGGTCTGCGCTTCGGGGGGCGCTGCCCAGAAGGCTCCAGGCAGGCGGGGTGTGTACGCGAGGGGGAGGACCCAGCGTATATTTTGATACCTCCGGATGGTAATATTAAATTAGCAAATGAAAATTCTTAAAAGAGCTCTATTCAAATGGCCGAAAAATTAAATAAGCCCTTATACTGGTAAATGAGTATGGATTAGCATTAGATGTATTAAATCTTTAAGATGATGAAAATTTTAAGTTTTTGGCTAATGAAATTATGACAAACCTTTTTTTTTTTAAAAAAAAAACAAAACAAAAACAAAACTCTTTTTGCCTAAATTGAAATGAATAGGTTTTTTTTTTTTTTTCTTCACAGAACAGAATGAGGGATATGAGAATTTAAAAGGAAATAGAAAGAAGTAGAAGTTTTGTGGAAGTGAATTCATAGTCAATGCTGACCAAATTTTGGTAAGTTTGTTTAAGGGAATGTGTCTTGTCCTAAGATAAGATGGCTGGTTTTCATGAAATCAGGGTGGAAATAGGTGAGACAAGGCTTGAATGAATATAGAAAGTTGTAGAAGGTATTGTAGAAGGTAGCATTAAGTAAGGGAATGTGTTTTGTAACAGTGAGGTTTGTCTTGAGATGAAATAACTATCGTGTATGTGCTTATGGTTAATTATAAGAAGTTTGTAAAAATCATTGTTTAAACTGAGATATTTAAATGGCTAATTCCAGGAAGCCATTATTAAATAGAAACTGAACTGATGTTGAAACAAATAGTTAACTTCATATCAGGGAAACTTGTCAGAGGCCACCTCAGTCTGAATATTGAAGTGGTGGTAGGGGGATGATAATCTTGATTCCATTGGGATTCTTAGGTTTTCATAAAATAATGGAGAAAGTCGTTTTTCCTGTACCGTTAAAATAAAACACCTGTTAATTAGCGTAATCACGGTAAAGGCGTAAAAGTGAAAAGTAAAGTAATAAAATAGTTATGTTCATTTGCTATGTTATCAGTCGAATGAAAAGTGTTTAGAAACTGTCATCAAACTAAAAGAAATTTTCTAACATTCTGCTAATCAGAGTCGTACGGGTAAAATGTTCATATGAATACGTAAAAATTATATAAAATTCCTAGAGATTTAATAATGTTTATTATATAATATTTACTCTAATACTGTTATAATATTAAATAACAGTAGAATGTTATTAATCATGGTTGTAATTATTTGAAAGATGGTCTATGTCACAGAAACAACCTCTCCACGTGGGAATCGAGAGGCGGATGTTTTAGCTTGCGTTCCTCTGATTTGCCCCTCGCAAGCAGCCCTATGGCTACATAAAGAGAGTGGCCGATGGGGGGCCGCGGGGGGGCAGGGGGGCATGGATTAAACAGAGTAACGCCGCTGCTGTGTGGAGCAGTCCCACACGTGGCTGGTTTATTGCTAGAAATTAGTATCCAGTTATTTCACTATCACCTTGTTATAGATTTCGCTAAGGCTTTCTTTGGAATCTCCTTAGGCAAGTCAAGCCAGTCTGCATTTACCTTCACGTGGGGAGACCAGGAGTGGATTTTGCAGGGCTTCCCTGAGGCCGCGTGCATAGCCAAACCTTCTGTCCCGGCCTCCTGGCAAAGGGTCTGGCTGCGTGGAAGAAACCTGGGGCTGCAGCCCTGCAATTTCATTATATTGATGCTATTATATTAACCAGTAATTTGCTTTCAGAATTAAAAGAAGCCTCAGAGACAACGGTATCTTATCTTGAGAGCCTGGGATGGGCAAAAGATTGGGACAAGCTGCAAGGTCCTTTCTGCTCTGTCAAACTCTTAAGTGTTAAAGTGCAATCTTTCCCCACACCACAAACTCCGAAACAATTAATGGCCTTTCTGGGGTTGACGGGGATACTGGAGACCCTTCATCCCTCATCTCGCTCAGATAGTAAAGCCATTGTATGTGTTCATCAGGAAAGGTCATACATGGGAATGGGGGGACCCCCAGCAGGCTGCTTTTAAGAAGCAAAGAAGGGGGACGGATGTGGCTCAAATTGTTGGGGCGTCCATCTCCCATATGGAAGGACCCGGGTTCGATCCCTGGGACCGCCCGGTGGGAAAAAAAAAAAAAAGAAGAAGAAGAAGAAGCAAAGAGGGCAATAGCCCAGGCTCAAGCAGTAAGGGGGGTGAACCCTGACGTACCCTGTAAATTGGATATGGCCAGCACCGATATTGGCTTTGGGTGGGGTTTGTGGCAAAGACAACATCCTAAACAGATGCCCCTTGGGTTTTAGTCACAATTGTGGAAAGGGGCCAAAGTATGACACAGCCCCTCAGAAAAGCAACTGTGTGCAGCATGCCACACCCTGCTGCAAGTAGAGGGCTTAACCCAATAATGTCCAATCCCTCTGAAAAGTGCCATCCCTATCCGCGTGTGAATTGCAGATACTGAAAACAAGAGAGGAAAAATGGACGGCCATAGGCTGCCCTCTGTGGAAGGGGGAGAAATCTGTGGAAGGACATCTGGGACACCTGCCAGCAGTGACAGGCAGCTATCACATCCCTGCCCACTCCCCTGACACCCCTCTCACGAATGCTGAGGCAGATGCCCTGGCCAAGACCTGGGGCCATGCCCTGGAGACCCAAGAAGCAGCAGAGTGGCCCCACAGGAAAAGTGGATATCGTGGCTACCAGACCCTGTTCCAGCTGCCTGTGACTCACCAGCAGCTCGTGAGCATCACCCATGTGTGTCCATCATGCTCACTCCGACGACTGCAATAGTTACCTCACCGGATGGGACATGTTGGCCGAGCACAGATTCCAGGAGCAGGACGGCAAGTGGATTACATCGGTCCCCTCCGGCGCTAGGAAGTGGCAAGTATGCTGTCACTGCCACAGACACTGCCACGGGACTCTTATTCTACTATTCACTGCCTAAAAAAAGGAAAGTGCCCTCTAAGGGGTGCCAGTGCAAATTGACAGGGACCAAGAGACTCCATTTACCAGTCACCTCATGCAGTCTTGGGCTATGAACGAGAATTTTTTTTTTTTAATTCCTTTTTTAAAAAAAGATTTATTTTATTTTATTTATTTATTTCTCCCCCCACCATTGTTTTGCGCTTGGTGTCTGCTCTCTGTGTGTCCTTCTGTGTCTGCTTGTCTTCTCTTCAGGCAGCACCAGGAACCAATCCTGGGACTTTTCCGGAGTGGGAGAGAGGCACTCAATGTCTTGTGCCACCTCAGCTCCCTGGTCTGCTGCGTCTCTTATTGTCTCTCCTCCATGTCTCTTTTTGTTGCGTCATCTTGCTGCACCAGCTCTCTGCGCAGGCCAGCTTGCCTTTCACCAGGAGGCCCTGGGATTCGAACCCTGGACCTCGTATATGGTAGACGGGAGCCCAATCACTTGAGCCACATCCATTTCCCTGAACCAGGATATTGTTTAAACTTTCTATCTGCCTCATCACCACACTGGTGCAGGTCTTATAGGAAGGATGGATGGCCTTCTAAAGGAATAGATAAAAGGCGATAAGGGAGCTTTGCAACAATGGGCTAAGAGCCTGTTTAAAGTCAGTGCTGCGGCTGCAGCCCCAGCTCCGGCTGAAATGGTACCAGCAGGGCCAATGCAGGCATTGAGATTACAAGTTAAAGGGCCAGCCACCCTACAGCCCCAAAGGGGAAATAATAGCTATTGTTGCTTCTGCCTCAAACCATACAAACAGGAAAATGAGGTCCTTTGGCCATGGTACTGGCCTGTGCAACCTTGCTGGTTGGGAATCTTAAGCCCGTGGGAAATAGGAGTCACCCAAAACATTGTTATGAGACCACAGTTTATGCAAAAAAAAATGCCAGTGTGGCAGTTTGATATTATTTATGAATTCCGAAAAGAGATATTGATTATGTTTGTAAACTGGTCTGTTTCTCTGGGTGTGATACCCTTTGATTGAATTAGATTCAGCTGAGATGGCTTTGATTAAATCATATCAAGATTAGGGCTTTGATTTGACCATGTCATTAGGGCATGCAGTGTTGAGGCTCTGCCCCCTTGATGGGCCCATAAAACAGACTCTTCCATGGAAGTAGATACACAGGAGAAGTAGATACACAAAAAAAGACATGGCGGAGGAGAGAACTTGCTTTCGATACTGGAGACCTGGGGAGAGATGAGCCATTCACCTGATAGTTTACAGCTGACCTTATGAAGAGACCAGAGCAACTGAACTCAGAAAGAAACGAGCCCCAGGAAGAGCCTTATGCCAGCCTACAGCTG
>JAQZBX010106132.1:0-10779 GCA_029593785.1 Cabassous unicinctus
TTTTTTTTTTTTTCATTTTAATACATGTTTACCAATTAAATAATTCAAAAACCTCTACCAGAAATTACTGATCCCTTTGGGACCTAGTTGACAGAAGAGTGGACTGAATTTGGAATGAAGTTTCATCTGAAACAAACAATCCATACAAGTCCTATCTATGATATGATTGGTGATATGAATTTTGCAAGCTTTGTAAGCAGTTTTCCCAGCATTAGTGATATATTATTAAATGATGAGATTAAAGAGCAATCACTGATGATGCCCATTCCACCAGGATTGCAACTACCTTGGAATACTCTAAAAACTTCAGGAAGGCCAGGAAAGAACTACTCCAATGATTTAATAGTACAATTTAGAGACTGATTTCTAACATATGTTGATCACAAATGAATGCCTCATTGAGACCTAAGAGTCACACTTCCTCATAGGCAGAGTTTAGGTTTAGGCATTGCCTTCAAGGAGCTATTCTTAGCCAGCAAGTTATGGAAAGCATTATTGGACATTTACTTATCATACATTAAATTTGGCATTCAAATGCACAAAGAAGAGTAAGAGTGTCAGAGTGCTATCTACTGAGAAGAATGTCAACTTTAAATTCTAAATATGTGTATATTATATGTATTTTTCCACTTGGAGATAGATGGTGTTTTTAATCGGATATTTTTGCATACTTTGCAAATTCTTCAGGTAATATTTTGTACCCCAATTCACATATAGTTATGGTAGTCTGTGCTTAATATAAGGGTTTATTTAACTAACCTCTTTAGGGCTCTTAACACACCAAAAAAAAAAAAAAAAATTAAGACCATGATGAATAAATAGTGATTAACCTTGAGAACCAAAGAGTAAACATAAAAAACAATTTCTTACTCTAAGATCAGGTTTAACAATGTGCTAATAGCCCATAATGAAGATAGGAGCCATCAGTTAATCAACCCATTAAGTTGAGATCAGTAGTGTCAACTCAAGCACAGTCTACTAATTTACTGACCCTTAGTGGGTCACCAGGATCTATAACCCAAAGGGTGATGTTTCTGCTTTTGTTAACATCACTTTAGAGGCAATCCACTTCCTTCCATGATTATGATCTCTGACCCTGTACAGGCAGTAGTCAACATAAAATCCATTTATGAAAATGTGCTTGGGTTTACTGAGTAATGGAATCTCAAGACAGCTGGTGAGTTAAGTGTCTGGGTAGATGTTCTTTACGGAAGCACCAATTTTTTCTTTTCCTAAATAACCAGGAAAGTAGACATGTACAATATTCAATGGGAGCTTCAGTAATTCTTGGCTTCTTGAGTTAGCCAAGGCTTCCCACCCATTCCCTCTCCTATCCTGTTCTGTGGAAGTAAATCTTACTGTTTGAAGTGTTAAAGCATAAAAACAACAACAAAACCTGAATAGCAGAATGGTAAAGTAAAGGACAATGTATGCCAAAAAATTGTGCATACGTTTTGTTTTATTTAAGATGTTATGAATTGGAAAGAAAGTTGCTTTGGTGGTTAACAAGCAAAAAAAAAACGGATATGATTTGGTTTAATCTAATGAATTAGAATCAATTACCCAGTGTTTGCTACTTTCAAGGCGAAGGAGGGAAAAAGCAGGAGCATGCCTTATTCCAGATGGACTTTCCAGAGGGTATAATAAAAATTACAAAGCAAATATTCACTCACTTGAATCTTATTTGTATGGAAAAGGTATAATAATAATGACAATTGCAATGATAATGAAAGTTTTTTTTTAATATCAGCATTTTCTTTCTTGGGTGATAAAGCAATTCACTGTAATATGAATTATAATGTCCATTAGCAATCTGTCAGCAGCACGATGTTAAGACTCAAAAGGAAATATGCAGAAGATGCAACTGGGCCTGGTTTGTGGCCCTGGTCTCCAAGCCAAGCCTGCAAGGCTGCTAAATGCAACCAACTCCAGTCCAGCTCTGTGCAACAGACTGGCTGTGATTTCCCCCCAAACAGGATTCAGACAAACAGGATATGGGATGATAACTGAGTTCTGGAAAGGGGAAGCAAACAAAAGAGAAAGGCAAACTACCAAATGCAGTAATGCAATAAACATTTAAAAAAAAAAAGGAAAGTTTTATTGGAAGGAAAATTTAGGTAAATTTAAAAGTACTAACGAATACAGTCTCTACTTTAGGATTTGTTTTTCTCTCTACAAAGGAAATATGTCAGTTGCATGCTGATGTTGCATGTAGGATTCTTGCAGAGGAAACCATCTTTTCTGGGAAAACAGAAAGCCCCCTCTTTTGCTGGTGACACGACCCTCTAATTTTTCTCCTATTTCTTGCCTTTGTTTTCCTTCCCTGTGATTAGCCAACCTCCCAGTATTGCTGTCCCAATCCTAGTATAAAAAGACTAGTCTAAAAGCCTCTGTAGGAGCCAGGGGGTTCCACCGCAAGAAAAAAGTGAAACCCAGGGTCAAAAAGATGAGCAAAGAGTTGGCCTTTGAGAAAGCACCTACAAATTTGGATGGCTTTGGCAAGGTCGGCCTTTGGAAGGTGACCCTTCACGCAGGTTCTCAACCTTAAGGCCCGCCAGAGAAAAGCAATGAAAGGGGCTAGGGGCTAGGGGCTGGGGGCGGGGAGGGGGCGGGAGTTGGAAGGGGAGGGCAGAGGAAAAAAGGGTTGCATGAATGGAGAGTAAGAAAGAGTGGGAAGTGCAGGTAGAAGACAGAGCTGCAGCCGACCCGAAGAAGGCCGCTTAACCCTGAGACTGAAAGGCGGTGTCTGGGTGGGGCTAGCTCTTTCAGTAACCACCCCGCCCTCCACCCTGTCACTTCCCGCGGGGTCACTGCCCAGCCCCACCTCCTGGACTGCGGCGCGCTCAGCCTCGGTCCAGGAGGCAGGGGCGAAACGAACAAGCCCGGGGGCCACCAGCAGGGGCTGGCCCAAAGGAAGAGGGGCCTGACCCTAAGCGGCGACAAGCAGGGGGATGGTACTGCTCTCCGTGCCGCTCTACGGCCCCCACCCCAACTCTCCCATCACTATCCCCGTGGCTGCAGGAGCAGCAGCAGCAACAGCAGCAAAGGAACAGAGCCACAGCGTCACCGAAATCCAAACGGAGCCCAGCTGCGCCGGGGGCAGGAGGAGGGGGCCAGGGCGATTGGAGAGGGGGTGGGGGAGCGGAGGGGGCGGGGGGCGCCGGGGGCCGGCGGGGCGGGGAGGCGGGGGCGGCGCGCAGTGCGGCCGCGCTCCCGGCCCGCGGCCGGCGTCACTTACCAGGCCAGGGCGCTGGGGCAGCTCGGCCGAGTCCTCGGGGGCCGCGGCGGCTCGGGGCCGCAGTCCGCTCAGCCCGGGCGCTGCCAAATGTAAACATTCCGCCATGATTTCTTTGTTTAGCTAATTGAACCTGCCGCCGTCTCGAGTCCCAGGCGCTCCCTCTCTCCCTTTCTCCCACCGCCCCCCCCCCCGCTCTCTTTTATTTATTTATTTGTCTTCCCCCCCACCCACCCACCTACCCCCCTCAGTCTTTCCCTCTTTCTTTAGTCGTAGTAGCTGCTTTGAATGGGAGTCGAGGCAGTTGGGTGGTTGGTGCAGGGAGTGCGGTGGTGGTTTTTATAAATACAGGTAAAATAATATCCAAATCTCAGGCTGAGGTGCAGTTTTTGAAAGAGGAGGAGGATCTCTCTCTTTCCTTCTCATTTATTAGAATTTCCTCTGAGGAAAGTGCCAGAAAAAGGCGGTGCATTCTGCCAGTTACCTTTCCTTAAACTCCCAAGTTCGCAAGCTGCGTTTGGACTCAGCCGAAACGCTAAGTTCTTCGTTTATTTTGAAAACCTCACATACAAATGATGGCCGAGGGGCCTGGCAGAATAGCCTCCATGACACCATGACACTGTAGCGTGCTCATCAGAGTAGAATGACTTACTGGCTTCAACTCCTTTAAGAAAACCCCAGGTTTTACACATACCAACACGCAGCTCTCCAAACTAGCACCAACCCAGTGGAAGCTCCCAGCAGAGCTGGACATTTCAGCCACACATTTGCATAAATTACTTACCCTTATAAAATTGTTGCCCAAGTCGTGGGGGAGGGGCTAGGCCCTGTGCAAATATATTGAGTTAAGAAACTTCCGAGGGTAGGTCCTGGTGGGAAGGAAGGCTCAGCACCCCTTTGTATGTATTCCTGAGAGAAAAAATAGGTTTGAGCATCACTTTTCACTAAGGTTGATGAAATTGTCCTATTGTAGGCAGATTTATGGTAAGATTCAGGTTAATGGATGGCAGAAAAAGTCTAGGTTATAATTTCATTTATTCAAAAAATTACTCCCCCCAGTCTCACTTCTATTTATAACCATTATGTTGAAGACACCAAAAATGATTCCGTTTTTTAATTCCTAAAGAGGATTGAAAGTCATCAACATCTTGCAATAAAACTGTGCTTCTTGAATTATCAACAGTATTAATCTTATTAAAAGAAGTTATTGTCTTACCTGTGCTTATTCCTGTGGGGGGCAGCACTATTGTACAGAGTAATGCCACTCCACGAAGTTTGTACTACTTACAGGCCACATAATGTATTGATTATATGGGTTAAAGGACCATCTGGTTAAGAGAACTCAACTAACAAGTGTTTACCCTGCAGGCCAGTGTCTTAGTTTCCCGGGTGCTATGATAAATTCCCGTTGGCTAAAACAATGGAAATTAATTGACTTGCAGTTTCACAGGCAAAAAGATTTGCTCCTTCGCAAGGTCAGTAGCGTTCTGGATCCTGGCTGCTGGCAATCCTTGAAGTTCTTAGTTTCCTGTCACATAGTGATGCCCTCCTTTCTCTGCCAGGTTCCATTGACTTCCGGTTTCCAGCTGGATTCCTGATACCAGGAGCATATTCTGTATAAGGTTTCCATAGGAATTATGGCCTGTCCTCATTCATGTGGCCACACCTTAACTAAAAATAACATCTTTTGAAACATTCTATTTACAAAGAGCTCACACCCTCAGGAATGGTATTAAGACTATCTTTTTTTTTTTCCTGGAGTACATACTGAATCTGCCACCACCGGTCACTGTAGTTACCTTAACCTCTGGTCAGTTAATAAATAGGTGTTCAATAATTCTTATTATATATAAAGGGGAAGGAATTGAAAGCAAAGGACTGCGATCAAGTCCCCCTTTTAAACCTGGTTTTAGTCTATTCCCTCAGAAAAGTTTAACAGAAATTATAATCGTGGTTTTTCCATGCTTGTGATGTTCTTCTTTGAGCCAAGCTGAATTTTACATTTCTCCCCAAATTCTAGATTAAATTTGGTCTTATAAAAGTCACCTTGATTTATACCCTCTCCCAATGATTGTTCCCTATTCATCTTGGCATCAGGATTTGAAACTTCTGAGCTTCAGAACTGTGTGCTGGGGGCCAAGGCCCTTGAAGTGGGGACTGATACGCAAAGTATGTGGAAGAATTTAAAATTTTATTGTACCAAAATTAGGCCTATTCAGCTATAGTTTCACTTTTAAAAATTGGATGTAATAACAAATATGTTTTACTCTAATTTTTCTAAAGTCCTGGCTTAGGTAGAATGGCTGATCCATATTGACTTTTTTTTTTTTAAATGAGTTGAATTGTGCATGTTGGCACCATTTGCCTGTCCATCCTCAGATTCATTTCATGTGTTACTTGCTATGAACTAAGATTTGTTTTGGAAGTGGGAGGGAGAGGGGCAAGCTGAGTTATTGTTGAGTCCCTACTAAATTCTCATTTCTCTCTTTAACCAGACAAGTTCACATTATGACATGCTTGATTTGTATATGGGTATCTTTTCTCCCTTATTAGTTAATAACATTCTCTAAGTCTTCATACCTAACAAAATGTTAATCACATTCCAGACACTTGGAAAAATTGAAAACTGATTGTTGCAGTTGGGCAGTTTGATGTAATTATGAATTCCAAAAATATAATTGGATCATGCTTGTAAACTGATCTGTTAATCTGGGCATGATTAAGTTTTGATTAGGGTGTTGACTGGGCCACAAGTCAGTAGGACGTTGAGCCCCACCCCTTGGTGGGTGGGGAATCGAATATAAAAGGCAAGGCAAAGAACAGAGTTGCTGCAGTTTTTGAGAAGCAGTTTTGATGTTGGAGAAAAGGCCCCAGAAAAAGAGAAGTGAGCCATTCGCCTGATAGTCTACAGCTGACCTTGTGGAGGAACCAGAAGAGCCAAGCCCAGAGAGAAACGCAGCCCCAGGAAGAGAGGAACCCAAGAAGCCTGAACCCTGGCGAATGTCAGCAGCTGTTTTGCTCCAACACGTGGCAATGAACTTTGGTGAGAGAAGAAACTTAACGCTTTATGGCCTGATATCTGTGGACTTCTACCCCAAATAAATACCCTTTACAAAGATCAACCCATTTTTGGTATTTCACATTAGCACCCCTTTGGCTGACTAATACACTGATACATAGCTAAATATTATTTTAGGCTCTTATAGGAAACTGTTACATTGATGGCTCCCAATGAATCACACCTCCCTGTATTCGTGTCCTTGTGTAGTTCCCTCCCTTACTGACTGTGGTTTTGGCCATGTGAAATGCTTTGGCCATTAGGACGTTAGGAAACACGATACAAGCAGAAGCTCAATAAACACTTGCACTTTGGTGCTTGCCCTTTTGGAATCAAGCCACCAAGCACTAAGGAAGTCTAGGTTATCCTGATAGATAAAGAGGCCAGAGGGAGGAGAACCAGCCCAGCTACCAGCTGAATGCAGCCACAGGAGTGATCCCAGCCCATACGACATGTCCAGTCAATTCATGGACTCATGGCAATAAATCATTGTTTCAGAGTTTTAGGACGGTACAGCAATAGAGGACTGATATAACTCTGCAGTTTCAAGAACTGGATATATGGTCAAGCTACCACTGGAGAAAGGATTTATCAAAATGATGTGGGAGGTATAAAAAGGAAATTCTCAGAAACTTCCTGGTAAGTCTTTACAGAACTAGAACTTCGTTTGTCACCTCTTACAGTTCAATGACAGTTGCCCCAATGATGTAATAACCATTCTGGTGACTATCTTTAGCTACTCACTTTAGAATTAAGACTCCTTGAGGCTGTGACGCAAAGAGGTCAAAAGACATAGGCTCTAGAGTTCAGCGGCCCTGCATTCAAATCCCAAAGTGACAAAGCAAGGTGAAAACATGAGGCCTCCCCACTCTATGGGACATCTAGAAATTAGGTATATTCTAAAAATACATTTTGCCCAGGAAATTGTTCAAGAGACCAGGAAGGGAAGAAATAATGAATAACACATGGAAATTTGGTGTTCAAATGCAAAGTCAAAACATGAAAGCAGTCATCTGGTTATCTATATGTCAATTTATACCTAATTTTTAAAGGATAAGTAGCATATAGTAGTATTAATTTCATAGTCTTCTTAAATTAGTAGTCTTTACTACCAAAATATGTCCATTAGTGATCAACAAAACACTGATTTCTAATATGGCTTCCATTTATTCATTAGGTTTTCAGGAAATAAAATTTCATCCTCTCAGTCTCCTGAAAAAGTTTTGACTTAAGCAGATCATTTTTCAATTCCCAGGAGAATAAAAATTGGAAAACTCATGCATTCTGTAGTTTTTGGAATGACTGTAAGGTGCTAACATGCAGCTGAGTTATGAAAATATCAAATTCTCCTAACTCAGTTTGATTAGCCTTTGTTTTTTTTGGAAAACTGTACTCACAGCATCCATGGCAAACCCAGAGAGAAGAATTGCAGGGTCTTGACAATGTTTCTCCCTGCACTTGGCACAGGTAGTTGGGGAACACAAATTTCCCACTTCCTGCCAGGCACTACTTGGAATGGGTGCAGGATCATCTATGGATGCAGCTGCTGCTTTACATGAGGGGCTCCAGAACCCAGGCACAGCTCTTTGAGCAGCCAAATGAGTATCTTCCCAACCACTACCACCCACCTCATTCACTATTTTTTAGCCTGAAATAGTAAAATAAGTCCAAAGTGTTTTTAAAATTTAAAATTTAATTGTGCCCTTTGGAATCTGTGCTTGGGAAAACTTATTGTTTTCTGTTAAATAAACCAGTATCTGGAATACATATTTTTTTTTTTTTTTCAATATGCTTTTAAGAAATATTTACTTTTTAAGGTCCTTAGAAAACACACTTTTCCCAGTAGGGAAATTAGAGAAACCCACAATTCATTCTTTCGTATCCTTGTAGAAAAAAAAAAAAAAGCTTCAGACTATACCTAGATAGCTGTTGTCTGTTCAGTGACGCATACTTTCGTTTGGAAAGCAAAATTTATCTCTGCTCTTAGTAGTAACCTTTGGGGGTGGGGAGAGATGAAAATGACTGCCACCTTTATATCCTTATATTGTTTGCTCTTTAAAGGTGGGTCTTGTAATACTCTCTATTCTACGCAGAAGTAATAAATACTATCTTTAGGAGATGGTGATTATAGTATTGATGCTCCCTTGCCAAAAAAGTAACAAAGGTATTTTAAATTGTATTTTTATCATGATAGGGAGATTTAAAGTAATTTAGCTAATTTTAACTAATAACTGCTGAGAATTAACAGTGTTATTTAATGAAATCAGTAGTTGAATAGAACGTAAATCCGAGAACTAAGCACTAGGGAAGATGTATAAGAGATAATGCTGAGAGATTTGTAATTCTCTAGGATAGGAAAGGGAGAACCCAAAGGAAATTAAGTGCTGATTTTCTCCAATAAGGAGATTAGATTTTCTTATTAAAGTTACCCTGCAAATCATATATTTTATGACATATACATGTTCTTATAGTCTTCCAAAATCTACAGTGGAGATTATATGTATCTTCTATATCAATATTTTTTATTTCTATTTCTAGTTGCTGTTCCTTGAGAAAAGTAAAACCAAGTAAATTGTAACTTTTTCCTGCTTTCAGAGATCATTTGAATATATTTTAAGTGTTTATATTCTATAAATGCTATATCAACCTATTCACGCTAATAAAGCCACTTATCATTGTAGCTGCATTTGAAAACTAAAATAAGCACAATAAAACTTCACTTAATATGCGCTAACATTTCCTAAAAAAACAGTGTGAAGGCAAATTCCTATGTAATTTAACAGTTGCTAGTAGCAGCACTCTGTGATACTTGTTGAAAATAGCTACTCTGAAACATGAAACACAATACAGAGAAATTATTCTATAGGTTTGCTCATTTCCCAGTGTTCTGTCCAAATTGAACCAACTGGTGCAGAAGCATGAACTTGAGAAAGCAGTGTGAGCAAGCTCAGGTGTTGAGCTATTTTAGCTGTTTCTCTCTCTCTTTCCTTCTGTTTTTCCCCTCCGGTCACTTGAAAACACAAATAAAAGTGACTAGCATTTAAAAATATCAAATAAAGTGGAAAATTATAACAGTAGTCTCCGAAGTACAGTGCAAGAAAAAAGTGTTGGAAATTCTATCTGTAGGCAAATTTTATTCTTTTCATCAAAAAATAAAAATGAATCATGCTCTAAATATAACAAATGAGCGGACACCAGTTCTCTCAATTGGTCTATATGGTCGATGGCTGCCTCTCAAGTATGGCGCCCATGAATCCTGATGGAAAAAAGACATTGTGATGGCTAGTTTCATATGTTACCTTTGCTAAGTTATAGTGTCCAGTGTCCTAGCAAACATTGGCCTGATTGTCACTGTGAGGGTGTTTCTTAGATGGATTTGCATCTATAATCTCAGTTGATTGCATCTACAGCTGATTGCATCTTCAATCACAAAGGATATTGCCCTGAGCAACGTGGGGAATATTCTCATCCAATGAGTTGGAGGTCTTAAAAACTGAAGATTTTATGATTCAGAAAGAAGAATTTCTGCCTCAACTTCAGTCAGCCGGCTTCCCCTGGGGAACTCTGAACTTCAGTATCACCTTTATCAGAAGTTCCAGTTTGTGGTGTGTCCTATGCAGTTCAGGCTTGCCAGTTGTGTGAGCCAATTTCTTATCATAATTGTCATGTAACAATCATTCCTTATAATAAATCTCTTTTAGATATATATATCTTGTTGGTTGTCTGGAGAATCTTGACCATTACAGACATCATTTCGGTGAGGATTGCAGCTACTGTGCCTATCTGATACCCTGGAGTCAGTTCTGTTCCTTCATTGGTCCCCAGAGTAGGAAAAATTGGGGATCCAGGGACTTTTAGCCACGTTCGGGAGGAGCCTCATGTCCTCTGCAGTCACCAGCCATCCAAAAGGAAGGACTTCTGGACCTCTAAAAGTCTTCCACCCTGGGAACAGTGTTAAGGATGGGAAGCTGAGAAATTGGGGACATTTTTGCCCATGTACCATTTCACTACCTGCCCTCCTTTCCTTCCAGCCTTCCGCTTTCGTTCCTTCTCCCCCCACCCACTGTTAGAGTGCTTAATCTAATTTAATCAAATTAAATCATGACTGGAGAAAAATGAAACTGACTATGGAAGTCTTAGCAGTTATTCTGCCAGCACAAGTAACACAAGTCATTCTGTCATACTGTTTTAACATGCTTATATCATGAGTTCTCACACAACAGAGCTTATCACTAAGAAAAGATGTTATAGATTATTAATGTATTTTTACGTTAAGACTCCAAAGTTTTCAAATAATGCCCTATCAGTAAAAACAGTCTTTGAGAATGAATACCTCAATATATATATTTAAATATATATTAAATGTATTAATATAATACATATTTCATATAATATATATAATATAGAAAGTCTGTGTAGAATACATATAAATATATATTTAAACCATACATAAATATATATCATACAATTTATTAATAATACATAA